>QNGE01002663.1:66030-106901 GCA_008508345.1 Paragonimus westermani
GAAACGTCTGTCCCGAAGAAACCGGTGTACATGCAGTTACCGTACAAAGGAGATAGTAATATGTCGTTTCTAACGCGACGACTGATGCAGGCCATCCAAAGGACGTATAATGCAGCTACACTGCGCTTACTCAGTCGCACCAAGTCACTCACCCTTCCTCACATCAAGACGCGGATGTCAGAGCTGTCCACTTCACACTGTATCTACCAGTTCATCTGCAGCTGCGGTGACGTTTACATTGGCAGAAATGATCGATCCCTGCGATTTAGAATGAAGGAACACGTGCCCAAGTATATCGAGAACTTGATGTGTGGCGTGACCCGACGCGACCATACCAAACAACGCAAGCCGAGTTCTTCGATCGCCAGACACCTGCTAGAGACCGGTCATGTAGTCGATCCGACAAACGCTTTCCGCGTGTTGATGCGTCATCACAAACCTGTCATTCTTAAGTCACTCGAAGCGCTGCTAGTCATGCGTAGCAAACCGGTCCTCTGAAGTTACCTTTTATCGTGGTAATGACTTGAGACCGTCATCTGGTTAACTTCTAAAGAATCTTGGTAAATGCTTATGCCGAATTCTAGATGTTGTTGATTTTTCTGTACATAATCGACAAGCGGATGAGATAAGTTCCGAGGGTACAGGTCAGTTCGTTCCAACTTCTGGTCTGACTTCAGATAATGATGATTCTGCTCTAGATTCGAATTCGAACCGAGAAATCACAAACATCACTCGTAGATCTTCAAGACTGCAAATGGAACCCAGAAAGGATTTCAAGAACCCGCAGTCCCAGTCAACGTATGGTGGATATGATGCATATCACTGAACATATAATTTCATGTCAATTATTGAGGTTCAGGTTGTACACTTGTGATACGGCTCGTAATTCTAATGCAAGCGTTTGATTGTCGTTCATTCGCTGTGTTCTGTTCAATTCGGATATACCGGCTACAGGTCGCGCGTTAAGTTCTATTTATTCACGAACATCACACTATGCGTTCAGGATTCTGATGAGTTCAAGTGTTTTGCTGCACAGTTTGGTTAGCCTACTTCGTTCTTGTACTCAGTTGTTTGTATGTCTGTTGTAACTTGTTCGATTGTCCTACGGGCACGTAAGTAGATTACGGAATAACGGTCAGTGAGACGACTTATAACGGAACGATAGTCAACAGTAACGAACAACGGAATGTGCACGACTAGTTCAAGACTTCCAGGCCAACCCAACCACCCGAGGCTAACGCATGAACACAGGGAGAAGACTTACTTACGGACAGAGTTCCTTTATGTCAATCCGAAGACTACACGGTCACAAGCCTGATCACTTTTAAAGGGTTTGTGACCAGTCAGAAGTTTAACTCAAAGGTGGACCAATGATGAGTCGAATAGTACAGTGATGCGCTTAGGCGGGATGTAGGCGTGTGAGCGTGGATGTGTGTAGGTGGGATTCCAGAGATTTTTCACAAGGGTTGAAGGACGAAGTGGCGCATGACCGTGCCAACTATGAGGGTCACTCGCCAGTGTACTTTGTTAGCCTTTATCGCACAATATTTTCGGGGAACTGGCGACTTCCCCGACAATGTCAAATGCGTATTTCTCTCAGCGTTATTTGCCTTCTGATCATAAGTGACTTTTGGCGTGATCTTATACAAATATTAGCACTAATAAAGTGTATTGTAGGAACGATTAAACGATGAATGGTGATAAATTAATCAGCTTGCTTCTTTATCGTGTCGTAATTGAGTCGATAAAACAGAGAAGATATTTCCTTTCTTACTTTGGTTTGCTCACGTGGATACAGAGACTCATGCGAAGTGATAACGAATAAGATCTCACCGATCAGTTATGTTCATTGGTTCCTGATTCTGCCCGAGCACTTTATGAACTTCCTCGCTCCTTATTACTTAAGTGGCTAAATAGACAAGCAAAAGACCGACAGACGGATACCTTCGCAAAATTCAGCATCAGATCGGTATTGGCGAGTGAAAGTGTAGGTTCTCTAAGGATCTCGGCTGCACCGTGTTTTCTCGCTTGTTTATTCTGTATGCACGATTCTGTAGGAGGCCTGATAGGAAATCGGTTCCTCTTTCTTTAGCGGTGCAAATCAGTTAGCGCAACGAATGCTCGCACTTTTCCTAATCACTCATCTATTATTCCATTCATCAAGATCGTTTAACCCGGACCTTTTCGAGCGTTATTTAACGTACTCGAAGGTTCTATGCATCTTTCGCCTGGCGCACTTTTGCGTGCCGCTGAATGAGCTAGAGCCCACCTTGTGTGTGTTTTCTTTCTTCTCTTGGTTACTGCCATCGGTCAACAACTAGGTTGGAACTAACTACTTATCATACTCCAAAACATTGCTAGAAATGTACGGTTTGTTTCCACACCCCGCTACGTCATTTCAGTTCGGTGCCTCTTAGGACCACATATCGACTGAGCTTCAGTAAGGCGCTTAAAATTGTTGGTGGACGAGGGTCTGGCGCACAATCACTTGTCCACTACAGATCATTAGATTCATGAGGACTGGTGTTAGAGCCGAAAAAAATATATTGTAACGAGCAAGCTCTTTCCCAGCGATTTATCCTCAGAATACACAACTGATCTCATAGTTGGTAAAGTCCTCATGTTGAACTGTTGTAGTTTGGAAAATGTAAACAAACACTCAAACTCACGGGAAATCGAATACAACCCGAAACTCTTTGACATTCGGTGTGTTACTCGTAGTTATGGAAGGGAAGAAGTAGGTGCAACATTCCCTCCACGCTCATCGGTAAGATTGTTCAAGCTACGGTTAAAAACCTGCATTTACCGACTCGCCTCTTTCACTTCCGTACACCTCTTTGAAGCATCTGCTACTGAAGTTTGTTCAACCTTTTAACAGTGAAGCTGCGAAAAAAATCGAAATCTCATGCTTCAGTAAGAAAAGAAAATCAGAAGATCCGTGTATTCACCATTCAGTTTCAAACTCCAGCGGCAAGGATTAATTCAGATGATTAACTATAGATTCAGCTAAGTAATTGAGGGTTCATTGGAATCAGTGCCCTTGGTCTTCAATGACAGTTGTTGTTGTTGTTGTGGTTGTTGTTACTGAAGGAGACATCTTTCCAATCTCTCTGGTTAATTTTAGGATGTTAAGGCCACGGTGAATGGAGAAACAATTGTGTCTTAAAATGCCAACATTGCTTGGAAGCAGACACACTAGCATCGGAGCCACTTCAAAGAGTTAACTTATCAGAGAAGTGCAGCAGTTTGACGACACCATCCGAATCCGCCCAACATTGGGATAACTGTAACTCATGTAGTCATACATTTTCGTGACTTATGTGTCCATTTCACAATTCCGAATGTCATAAACGTGCCTGTTGTAGGATGTAAACGTGTTCAGTTCAAACTTCTTTAGAAGAGCAAAGTCTCTTGTCTGACTTCCAATCCACTATTCTTGTTGTAAGTTCTATTTATTCTGTTGATTCTAAGCACCACCTAACACAATCATTTAGTGTTAACGGTGGTTCAAAACACTTCTTCATTGCTGGCACTGACAGTGTCGAATCATTTATCTTTGTTGATTACGTAAATCGGCCTAAAATTTCTGTTGCCCTGAGACCCCCATACATTCCCGTTAACTGTACCACTGAACATGCTTCACCTATCCTTGGCAATTGTAAAATTCCGCTCACGGATACGCAGTTCGTCGCTTATACTTGTCCATTTTTTTTCATTAATTCTAGTCCATCTGCTGTTGGTCTCAAGTGCACGAAAACTCTGGAGATGTATTTCGTACCATCTATTGAATATTTGCGGACAGAAAAATTCATTTTTGAGTCCGTTTCAGATGTGGGGTCATTTACGGAAGAGCTATCTGCAGTCGAGCCGGTGCAGACAAGAAGTAAACGTGTAAAGAAGAAGCAGCGTCATCACGGCAACAAGCGGGACTTTCATTTCAATCGCGGCGGGTGTACTGATTGTAGTTAATAGCCGAGTATTGCGTAATACTGTTGTTTCACTGCACGCACGGTTACACTGTACATGATACTGATTATATTGTGATGATTTAATTAACATGCCATTTTATTACTACCACGTAGAAGCCAGTTCTGGGTTCGGTTGAAGTATATGACCCATTAATATTGTACATCACTAACTATCACAATACACTGCATTTTAACCATAATTCTGTAAGTGATCCATTAGGAGGTTAGACGGAGAACCGGTGGTGTATACGGTCGCTCAGATCGGCTTCACGTTTCAATGGAAATCCCACTTGAACAGTGGTTCTTGACAGTGCATTTGTGATAACTGTCACTAAACTTGTGTGATATTTCCTGAATAGACAGAACTTAACGGGAGACCAGTAGCCGGTATATCCGAATTAAGCAGAACACAACGAATGAACGACAACCAAACGCTTGTATTGGAATTACGTACCGTATCAAATAGTGTACAACCTAAACTTCAATAAATGACGTGAATTTCAGTGGCATTCATCAAAATTTGCTTTTCTTTACTTCCGGTTCATTGCATTGTTGACAGTACGCCGTACAACCGCGCCCAGCTTGGAGTGTTATTACTACGTCGTATAAATCAGCTCTCAGGTTGACTTAAGTCAGTTGCTTCACTCCCCTATATCTGGAACCACCACAGTTAGCGTCGCGGACGTCTGTAACTGTAACTGCTGTAACTGTAACTTCTTACGGTGAGTTTCTGTCCGCTTCGAATTCTGAATATTTACACTCCATCCAGAGGAATGGAGCACTACCTGAAAGGCTTTGAACCATGGTGCCTCATGAGCAAAGAGCTTAAGGTAGAAAAGAAAATCGACCATTTCCTCATCGTAATTCGCAAAGATGCGTGCAGCGTAATGAAAAACGTCATTTGCCGATTCACTCATTTCCTTTTCTTACGATTCCTTAAAGAAACTACTTCTCTCACATGTTCAGCCTGTGAATTTTTAAGCAGGTGAGGGAGCCAACTTTCATACATTGGCGAGAAGAGTATATCAGGGTATGAATCAGTTTATTCTCGCATTGCAGGACCAAGGAGCCGGGTGTAATTTCGAGGACCAGTTGAAAATTTTTGATCCTTTAAGTGTTGGAACAAATGTGTACTGTCTGCAACAGAAGATTTTACTGCTCCTGAAATCCTATTTCTACCCAGCTACAAACAGTACCAAGATGCCAAATCCGCTAAGAAAGGTGAACCGATGATTTTATGCAACATCAGTGTGAGACGATCACAAGGTTAACAAAGCCAGCCATCCGAAAAGGTAACTATTCAACTGCAATTGGTACTAATCAGGTTCTATCCGATTCAAATGCAACTCAACGGTGGACTAACTGTGAGTCATGTGGTAGCAGACATTGTCAACTGACTTGCCGGTTTCGAGACGCTGTGTCATAAGTGTGATAAAATTGGCCATATTTGCGGTGTCTACAGATCATTGTTATACTTCTCAATTCACTTTTATATATCTTCTTACATACTGTTTGGTTAAATTCATCTGTACGCTCGTTTGAATGCATCACCATCGAGTTTGATTGCTATGAAGAACGAAACAGGAGTTACCACGCAACGTCTACATCTCTTTCATCCGTGTGGATTTTTGGGCTGGTGAATTAATCGCGCAATGAACGTTTTGACTCTGTGTATCTGTTGATCTATTGACGCTAAAATTTCGACGTCCTACGTCGCACGTAGATTTATTCATCAGTAGTCGCCCTAGCCTAACCGTTGGCGCTGTGCTTCTCTCGGGTGGTGGCCTAGCAAATTCAACCGATTTTGAGTTGTCAATAATTTGTTCCAATTTTTGACACGTTTTCATCTCGTACACATACGTTTTGTGCACATCCGTTACCACTACCGCTTCTTTTGATGTTACCATATTTTGGTCATTCCCATCATTTGTTTCGTTGGGTCACTAACTATTCAATCCGTCTGTCACTGTTCTAACTCTACTTTTACACAACCCAATTATAATCGTGATAACTTGAGTTCCTACTCTCGACCCGTTGTTCTTGCTGTTAATCCTGTTGGTTCTGCCAATCACATTGAAAGAACCTATCCAGTTAATAATTCCACTTGTAGTAGAACAAAGAGTTGGGGCAACAGTACCTCAAGGCAAATACAAGAACTCACAGTAGGTGTCCGCAATTAAGTTCACTACACTAAGTCTGCTGTGTATTGCAAGAAGATTCTCCCTTTTAGTAAAAACGGATTTGGTTCCCCCAGCGAGCTAAATGAACGTTACCACGGTTAGCCCACGATAACCAGGGCCGCGTGCGAGCAGAAGGCGAAACGCGCGAGGACGAAGTGTGAACTGATTCAAACAATAGGCAAGTAATTAATATGTACAATGAACATAACCAGTATGAAGAATGGTACGTAACAAGAGATCGAAAGTGTAACAGACTCTACACACTGAACTTTCGTCCATTGTGGACACTGGTGGCGTTGAATCATTCATCCCCGTTGACTTCGTACAGTGCCTGAAGACGATAATATTATAACCTTCTGAACCTTCTGTCAAGGGGTTTATCGAACATGCTTTAACACATTTTGGTTCTTGTCAGCTCACACACTCTCGTGAGCCATCGATTTTTGGTTCAAAATGTTTGAAAATTTTCAGCAGTCCTGGCTCATGGTTTTCGGGTGAACGTAAATCACAGGCGCGCAAATTACTCTTTTGATGCTCGGAACCCTCTGGTGGTGTTAAACCAACCTCGTTGGACTTCCATAGGGCGATGAATCATTACCATATTGTTGTGTGAGACCTTCGGCGAAGCCATCGATCACCTTATGAAAGGAAGATATGAACCCCTTGCAATCTTCAACTTGGGCTACATCCCCTGCGACTTCCGTTAAGGTGGCGGTAAAATGCGCCGAATTTACAGTGATCATCGACTCATACTCAAAATTTTCTTTTTGTAGAGGAATCGTGCCACCGGTGAGCCAGAGAACATCTTGCATCAGTTTTACGACTCACGTTTATGGTTCCTCGTTGATGAGAATGGTTAGTCTCTTAATCTTGATAATTTTTCACTTCCGTGCCGGACATCCATCCGAAAGATTTTGATATTTTCGTTGTTTAATAGGTTCTCTTCAGTATTATTCTAGACTCATTCTCAAATTCTCTGATAAGGCAAACCTTTATTCGGTCTTCTTCCTCAAAAACAACTCTGTTTCGAAACTTTCAGCATCCTGATACATTGTTGAGTACGTCCGCCCCAAGGTTGTCTTCAGCACTGATTGATTATTCTCCCCTCAACACGTATTGCGGCTCAGATTGAAAAAGAAGTTCACCCTGTTACTTACATGTCTAAACGCTCCAGTTCAGTAGAGCGTGAGTGTGCGCAAACACATAGGAAAGCATGAGCGGTTTACCGAGCGACCACCAGTACTCGTCCTGTGCTCATTTAACCATGTTGGAACTGATCCAACAAAATAAAACCCTGTCAGTTAGCACTATCGACAATCGATCGACAGTGAAAAGCCAAGTCTCAGCGCGTTGACTTTGTATATTATTACCGACCCTGGAAAATAGAGAGTACAGAGAGACACGTCAAGCTAACGATTGTGGTACACTCAAGCAATCAAGTAGTTGCTGAAAAGACCCAATTACTTGATCAGCCATTTTTGCTGTCTCGGCAAGAGTTTGTGAACGAGCAACGGAAACTATTGCTTGCGTGTCTTCTAGCAATCTTTGAAGCCAGAATTTCCGGAGGGCTACGTCTATGTGAGAGTTGCCGATGATTTGTTGCGTTTGCGCTAGCGACGTTGTAGGGCGTTTGTCAACTAGCTTGAGGTTGTGGAAAATTGTCTGTACTCGGGTCTTTTCGGTTAACAACTGCACCTTATTTTATAAAAAAAAAGGTCTCTTACTCGAGCTATACGGTTGGTTTCCTATAACATCGCGAAGCTGTGAGGTAACTTCGCTCAGAAACCTAACAACTGACAGAACCTTGTTTGATCAGACAAAATTCCGTTGTTGAAACACTCCGATTATCAGTAATCAAACCATGGAGGGTCATTTTCAAGGAACTGAGGGGCCGCTAGAACATTAGTGCCAACGCGGAGGCTGTCAACATGTTTACATAGTACTTCGAACAGGGGGTAGTGATTACGCGGTTCAGATATCAATAGCAACTAATTAAGCCGAATTGAGAATATATATAAATGCTTATATGCCGGACGTATACACGAACAGAGAAAAACTACTGGTTACATGTATGTCAATAGAGGCAGTATACATGCAAGTATGCAAAGGAACGAACTAACCAAGACGCAAGAGACGACTGTAGAGGAACGTTCGAAAATTTCGGGCTCACCAATTGTTGGAACTGATCCAACAAAACAAAACCCTGTCAGTTAGCACTATCGACAATCGATCGACAGTGAAAAGCCAAGTCTCAGCGCGTTGACTTTGTATATTATTACCGACCCTGGAAAATAGAGAGTACAGAGAGACACGTCAAGCTAACGAGGCACGGAGCGAGTTGTGATTTTAGCCCCGGGCGGGATGTTACAAAATGGGTAGATTGACTAAAACAAAAGTAGGTACAAAGCTAAAATCATATAAAATGTACATATGAATGCGACTATCAGAATATCATTTATTATAGTCGCTACAACCATTGCCACTGGTCATGAAGTGTGTAAGTTCATTCACAATCCCATTAAGTCCTTTGATAAGTTTTCTGTGATAATGGATCAGCGATGGAGTGTTGCTCTGGTCACGTGTTCGTACAATATCCATCATCGTATTGCTATATTCATTCGGTATGTTGACTATTTATCTCGGTCTCATATGAATTGACGTTCTAAGATAATACCAGGCTATTTTTACTCCATTACGTAATCATTGAAGCTGCAGTGTCCGGCAAAGATCCCTTGGATTCTGCAAGCCGCCAGATGAACTCTTTGTTACTGCAGACGTATTATTTTGTCTTGATGGCGGAACTGCCATTCCTACCGCACTGCAACCCGCTGTACCACGTGACTTACACTCAGTTTATTTTGGAAGTGAAGTGATGAAATACTTGACACGTCCTATGTTGGCGATCGGAATTGAGTGGCGGTGAGCGTAACATTTCTAACAGTTGTGGTCAGTATGTACACGGAGCGCAGTCACTACCACCAGAATAGACGCCCTGGCCAATGACCTGTGAGGCCTGATGGCGAATCCATGCCCACCAGTGAGACACAATCTTGGATGAGCCCTATGGTTCAATTATCTTTCATTCATTCTCATGAAGGTCGGAGGTTCATTTTCCGTCGTCAGAAAACGCGGACTTTACTCTGATTAGAATGCGAGGGATGTCCAGCCGGGAAAGAGTACCGAGTGCACTGATCACTGGAAGCCAAACGCATACTGCTGCGCAGAAGTTTGAAGACTGCCAAAAATGTAGAATATGGGCTTTTATTCACTCCACACAGACATCTGAAATACTCTCAGCAGAAACGCCGGATTGAGGAATTCTGAATGCGTTCTTGTGAATGCCAAATCCGGCCACTTCAAATAGGAATCGACCACTACTAGCGCATAATACCTGTCAAGAAAAGGACCACAATAATCCACATGTGCCCGTTGCCAGGCCTCAGTTGACATCGGTCATGGAGTCCATTTAGACGGCGAATTGTGGAATTTGTGATGGCAAGATGAACAGCTTTTGGCCAGACGACAAATATCAGCGTTAATATCTGGCCGCCAGCACGTTAATCTGGCCAGAGACCTCGTCTTTCCAACTCCGAGATGTCCGGAATGTAGATCGTCCAGAACAGCTCTACGGAGAGTTGGAGAAATAACAATTCTGTCATTCAAGCACCACAATCTATCTGGAGTGAGTGATATTTCCTCCCGACACATATAAACTGTAGGAAATTTCCGACTGACTTGTGGGATCCAAACAGGTCGCGGCGCACTGAGGACGGGTGAAAATTAACGTTGAGTATCGCGAATCACCCCTGTCCGGCTAACCGGCAGAAGCTGGATTAGAAGGCAATCATTGCTAAAAGTTTGCTCAGATGCATATGGAACACGTGACGAGTAGTCCACATGTTCGATTTGGTTGGTTGATTTGTGCACTATGGTACAGTCATTTGCACTGAGTGCTGTGCTCCATCTTTGAACCATGGCTGCTGATGAACATGCCAATGACTTGTCAGGATTATGTAGAGGATTGGAACGTTTCTGTCTAGAATCGTGCCTATTCTCCACTATAGTTGAACCAGTGGAACCGATCACGCGACAACAACTTTTATTTCAAGGAGACCGGGAGAGCAAGCTGTAAGCAGAGCACAACCGAAGCGAAGCGCAAGAGACCAGTAGCTAGCGACTGGATATTGCTATTTCAACTGTGAGCTTGGGAGGTCGGACAAAACGAGAAAATACAGACATGCAACCGAACAATGTCAATGACTTGGGAGTACTACAGGTTGATTTCAGCGCCTGTTGTTCCGATACAATTCTGAATGGCATTCCAAACCGTTGCTTATGAGACTGCTCTACCGTACAGTATACCGCCAGATCTTCACGGTGTGCCTGTGCATAACCCCTTTCTGCTGGACTGATTCAGCGTCATATACATACAACTTGTTTGTCGTCCTGTTCAAGCACAGCTTCGTTTCCGACTGAAGAAGCATCGGTAATGAACACAGGCATAGTTTTAGGAGAAAACGGACGAAGTATGTCATACTCTGCGACCAACAATCCTTTCATTCTTCAGCCTGAAATCCCTCAATTTTACGCATCTTTATTTTTAGATTTTTCACAGCCCGTTCGATCTGCGAACGAACCCCTTCCAGTCAATTCGGCTTGCACTCACCACATTAAATCAAAAGGCCCACCGAGACGCCTGGCCCCGGACAAACTTAAGGTAGCTAGGGCGGGATTTGAACACATGCTCGAACTCGGGATAATCCGTCCTTCTAAAATTTCGTAGGTCTCTCCACTTCACATGATACCAAAGAAGTCAGGTGACTGACGCCCTTGGGCGATTATCGTGCCCTCAACAAGGTCACGGTCCTCGATAGATATACCACTTCTGACATACAGGACCTGACAGCTTGCCTTCCTGGCTAAGCCGTATTCATGAAGATTGATCTGGTTCGTGCCTATCACCAGATCCCAATATATGAGACGGATATCCCCAAAACGGCTGTCATCAGGCCTTTGGGCCTGTTCGAATTTCCTCGAATGCCATTTGGTTTTAGCAACGTTGCACAAACTTTCTAGCGTTTCATCCATCAAGTATGCCGATGTTTGGATTTCGTCTTCTCCTACTTTAATTATATATTAGTGGCCAGTTCTTCCAGAAAGGAACATCTGTAGCACCTTCATTCCTTGTTCGCTAGGTTAGCCCGGCACGAAATAACCATGAACTCAGCCAAGTGCGAATTCGGAAAAGGAAGCATAAAAGTCTCAGACCACGTTATTTCCGCTTCCGGCATTCTGTTTCTGCCAGCAAAGGTAGATGCTGTCAATAACTTCCCTGGGCCGACATCTTTTAGATAGCTTCGTCGTTTTGCTGGCCTAGTTAATTACTACTGGCGATTTATCCCTCATTGTGCGCAACTCTTGCAACCCCTCACGAACTTGCTAGGAGGCAGTACACGTGAATTCACATTTACGGATGCAGCACGCAAGGCTTTCGCAGAGCTCAAAAAAGCTATATCCACTGTTGTTCTTCTGGCCCGCCCAGAGCCCCAGGCCCTACTTTCTCTTTTCACCGATGCCTCGAGTGTAGCTGTTGCTGCCTTACTACAACAGTTTGTGGATGACAAGTGGAACCCCTAGGTTTCTTCTACAATCGTTTGTTATCAGCTGAATACCGGTATAGCACGTTTGGGAGAAAATTACCCACTATTTACCTGGGTATCCGCCATTTCCATCCTGCAATGGAAGGGCGCCCATTCACTGCGTTCACTGATCACTAGCCTTTGGTGTATGCAGTCGGATGTTGATCGGACAGGTACTCCCCCAGGGATATCAGACATCTGGACTACGTTTTGCAGTTTACCTGCGACATGCAGCATGTATCAGGTGCTCTCAATCCTGTCGCCGACGCTCTTTTACGCGTTCGTGCAACCTTGGTCACGCCTGCATCTGTTGACCTTGGTGACCTAGTTGCGGCCCAGGCGCGAGAGCCTGATTTTCAAACATCATTAAAACGCTATTCTTTGAAGCTGTGCGCCATTCTACTGCCCAGTGCGGACAGAACCATTCTTTGTGGTATGATTACAGGTATTCCGAGACTTGTAGTGCCAATAGCTTACCGACGTGCCATCTTCAGTCAGCTTCATAACCTCTCGCACCCCGCTGGTCGTGCCACTCTTAAGTTAGTGACAGACCGATTTGTCTGGCTTAAGGTTAATTCTGACGTTTGTAGCTGTTCACGCGCTTGCCTTCAGCGCCAACGTTTCAAGGTGCATAGACATACGCGAAGCCCAATCTCTTAATTCGGTCTTCCAGATGTCGGGTTTCCACATGTCCATTTGGACCTAGCTGGACCATTACCGCCTTCACGCGGCTATGTTTACATTCTAACCTGCGTCGACCGTTTCTCAAGATGGCTGGATTCCATCCCGTTGAAGAATTGTTCACCATATTCGCACTGAGAATTATATTCAGCTGCGAACTTGTCTTTCTTGTGTACGTGACTGACAATGGTACCCGCTTCACTGTCAACCTCCTAACTGCTTGGCCCTATGACATTCGATACAAACATCTGTTTACAGCCGCCCGACATCCCTGCTTTAATCGTCAGGCTGAAAATTCCGTTAAAACCCTGGAATGTGTTATAGCCTCTCTTCAGTGTAATACAATCAATGATTTTGAGAAAGGTGTTGATAACTTTTTGCAGTGACATCGTAATGATTGTTATTCGACTACATATGAAAGTTTCACCAAATTTTGGTATTAAAATGTTCGCCGAGCTTGGCATTTAGGTTGCAAACGTTTCATCACCAAGCGAGGTGACATCATCAGTGCGTGAGTGTTTCGGCGTATAATTTTGAATGTGGCGTTTGGTGAAGTTGGATCGATGATGATGTCACCTCGCTTGGTGATGAAACGTTTGCAACCTAAATGCCAAGCTCGGCGAACATATCAATACCAAAACCATCACCCCGAGCTACAAACAACACCACCACTATTCCACCAAATTTTTCGAATGGAGGTCTTTGAGGTCAAAATTCATATGTATTCAATTAACTGAAATAAGGTTACATCATGGCAATGACTTAAGACCGTCATTTGATTTACATCCAGAGAATCTTGGTAAGTGCTTATACCGAATTCTAGACGTTAATGATTCATCTGTACACAATCGACACGTGAATGAGATAGGTTTTGAAGATGCAGGTCAGTTGGTTCCAAAGTCTGGTGTGACTTCAAATAATGGTGAGTCCGTTCCAGATTCGAACTTACGAGCATCATTCGAAGGTCTTCAGTGCTGCATGTAAAACCCAGAAGGGAATTCAATAACCCGCAGTCCGATTCAACTTTTGGTAGATGTGTTGCATGTCATTGACCATATAGTTTCACGTCAATTATTGAGGTTCAGGTTTTACACTATTTAATACCGTGCGTAATTTTACTACAGGCGTGTGGCTAACTTTCATTCGCTGTGTTCTCCTCAACTCAGATATGCAGGATACTGGTCTCTCGTTAAGTCCTATCTGGTCAGGAAATAACACAAAATCCTCCAAAACAAGAGATGTGTTATCCATCGCCACATGAACTGCATCAATAATCGCCTGGAAGATGCCATCAGGCATGTGAGAATCATTTGTGCATGTTCACGGTGGAATTATCACTTTGCTCTTTGATTGTCCGTATGGAGAAGAAACTTATGCCGTTAGTCCACCTGCAATAATGAATTAGCGGAAGAATTCCGCAGTGCAGCATCCTACAACGTACTGCTGGAAACATCCCCTGATGCAACATTGTGATCACGATTCACGGATGCACACGTACTATCTTTCAGCCTGTAAAAGAGGCGTCTGTCCATGCGTGAAATCTTGTCGTATATTGTATTCTGTTGATGTTATCCGGAGTGAAATTGACTTACGACCAGGCAGCCTAACGCGTGAATTATGAGTGATTCCGAAAATGGTTTAGTAATTGAGTGAAAAACTCATTCAAAAAGCAAATATGGAATACTCCGCGAACGTAGGTTACAGCGAGAACCCTAGCCAGTTTATTAGGGCGCAGAGAGCACCCAGGTTAGGCTCAGCGCCGGAACATGGCGACGGCCGAAGCGATCGCTATTCGTTCATATCATTTCACAATATACTGTCATGAGGAGTTCATGAAGGTATCTGATTTGCCCTTTTCACTTAACCACCAACCGAACATCACGCATTCCATTTATAATGGGTGAAAATTGATTGACGGTCCGGACCACCTTACTGGTAGACAGGATCGAGCTGATTGCATACTCGTCATCACTCTTCACCCTTTTAGGTTCAACAATTTAAATGTGGTAAAAATTCCATCTCAACCATAACAATACTGTGATGGTTCCAGAAGTAAGAGAGTGTGGTGAGTGACTCTGCTCCATCCCAGAACTAGCTTCGACAAAGTAGTGATAACACCCCGAATTGAGCACTGTTGTACATCGAAGTGACAACAATGCTGTAAATCAGTAGTAACCAGAAAAAATTTCGGTGACGATCATCACATCTGTCAAGGTTTAAGTGAGTCAGAATTGTCATGGTTTATGCGTCTATCTCTGAGGCACTCAGACAGTCACAGCTATGGTTCTTCATTCTCAACAGCGTTTTCAACCAAAGGGCTTGAACCTGGAATCTATCCGGAACCGTCAGTAGTAATGGACATCGCAGGGGCAGAAACCGGTGAATTATAGACAAGTTGATCAAGGTGTCCACGATGACCAGACCCATTATCCTAAACCAATAAGCAATATACTGGAGAAGGTAGGTCACTCAGCACCTTCCACCGAGATGAGCAGGGGCCACTGGCACGATGATGCACAAACTCAGCTTTTTACGAAATATGCGCAAGTGTTCACAATCACATACGTGAGATGTACTTTAAAATAGATAGTGGCATGATTGGGAGGGACGAAAGGTCTACATGTCTTCCCAAAGGGCTGAGGGTATTGCTGATGATAACAGGTAAAGTTCAGAGAGGCAGCTAACGATGCATTCTCAACCAGCAGAGAAATGAGCTGAGAAACCATGATGATTTCGGCAGCCCTTGTTAAGGTGATTGCGTACGTCGAGTATTTGTCGACGGCCGTGTGTTTCATAGAATGTCAGGGACCACGTTCCCTGTCTGTCCACTCCCTTCCCGCTGATCCTTCTTCTTACGCTGAAAGTTTCCTTGTTAGTGTTTAAGAAAATTCCGTGCAAACACTGACACGACCATTCAACGGACGCGCGCAACAAATCATGTCTCTCATGAACGTTGTTCTTGATTTCCTGCTAAATCTTGGAATCGTTTACTCGTGAAAACTTTGTTTCGCGTGGTATTTCTCCCTCAGTTTCCACTGTTCGACCTTCGTTTACATGTACTGTAGTTCCATTTTGCACTTGCCCGCTCCACCATTAAGCGACCGTTGCTTTTGGTCAATTTCACATGTACCGTTATTCTCGGAACTCATGCATTTGGTGGATTCAATATCGAGGTCTGTTGTTTCCTCCCTTCACACTTCCACTAACGCTTACACTAATTTTCCTGTACCCTAGCACTTTATTAACGACAGACTCGCCAATACGACCGTCTTCCTTTTGGATTTGACTCGGTTGCTCAACAAGCCCTAAAGTTGTAGACGCTGGTTGCATACAGACTCGACTATTCTAGATCCAGACAATCGACAGACATTGATAGTGGAGTAAGCGTCACTCAGGCAACCACCAGACGTCCGAGATTGACAAGCAGAGATTCGTTACTGCATAAACTTCCACCCGCGCCCTGGCGTATGGTTTTTGCACATGGTTCTAAATTTTCCCCAGTGGAAAACATAGGGCGGTGTATGTGTGCCCAAATTGACCATGTACACCAATCAGGAAAGCCGAAATCTGTGTGACGCACAAGATGGCAAGACCCTATAGGAAAACCCGAAAGAATGCTGCCACCTGCGCACTGAAGACTGTGCACCAAAGTGCACCATGTACACCAATCAGAAACGCCGAAAGCACATGGAGGTAGACAATTGTGGCTGTCATGCGCAAGGGAAATCAACCAACGACGTGCGAGAGAAGTGCAAAGCCAGAGAGGCGAAATTAATTAGGGAAATGAAGAAAGTGAGAAAGACGCAAACATTGGTCTACGTAGACTGAACAAGTGAACTTGGTTTGATTGCATCTGTGCGGTTTCTGGTTGTGAATGGTGCAAACATTCCTAACTGACTAGTGAATGGAATAGGTTAACTGCTCTGTTCAGATTTCGGCTGTTTATTGTATGCGAACATCGCGTGGGGGTTAACGAGCCGGCTGCAGGTGATAACGACGTGATTGTGCAATCGGCCCGCCACGTCGGCTTGCCGCATTGTTTATGCTCGCTGTTCCCTCTGCAAGTCGGAGGGAAAAACATGCGGTCTGTAGGCTCGTTTGCACGACAAATATGACAGTATTAATGTTTACTAGAGCCCCCTTAGCCCAGCTGTCATTCTGATTTCACCACCGCACCACGATGAGGAGGGGTTGGATTTTGCGGTGGATCTAAAATTTAAATTCGTTAGAGAACTTTGTGTAACATAACCGCAATTGGTGTTCCATGCAGGACGGTTCGGATCCAAAATGTATGCTATAAGGAAACCATATTAAAACTCACCTGCTGGTGCCTGCTTCGAAATATTGCTGGCACCATGTGCAATCAAGCCCTTCGTCAAAAAATGGGGTAAACACACAATCCCAGTGATACCACTGTGTACAGAATTGGCATTTGATCCAGTTGTCCATGCTCTGGTCCTCTGCCGGTGACTCCATCTGCCCACATTCACCACAAACATCCCTAGTGACTTCCTCCGTTGGCAGAGCAGTGGGTGCTGTGCCGGGTTTCGGCTGCGGTTCATTCATTGTAGCAGGTGCAACTGTGTTCGGTCTTGGACGTTTCGGTGCCCGAGGGCACTGAAACAATTGTGCGTCCTGGAAATCAGTCGCGGTGGCCGGTGCCGGTGTAGAAGCAGTCGGTTGCGATGCGATTGCATGTAGCGTCTACTCATCAAGTGAACCGTCCGGGAGGTCCAAGGTGACGATGGAAACGTCGTTCATGTCTACAGACGAATTTGCAATCGGGTAGAGGTGCGGCGGCAATCGGCTACGGCCACAGTTGCGCAGAAATTTTCGAAGCTCCTCCAGAAGCTGGTTGAACGTCGTGTCATCCAAATATCTCCTTGCCATCATTCCCAGTTCGGTGAACGCTGCAACTCCGGGAGCCTCGTAGGTGGCAGCGGGAATGTCAAAAATCCCCTTGAAGACGCTGGTCCATCGAGGAACAACAGGGAATGCTTCAAGATTCCTGCCGAAAGTTTGATACACATGCAGGGATTGCCTGCATGGTATAAGGTAATCCACTGCAAAGGGGCAATCACAAGCCCACGTTATAGGACTAACGTTGTACGTCCGATTGCTGTCCATCACGCAAATGCCCACGTGAGGAGTGGTGAAGGTCAGGTGACTTCCGTCGACAGCGTTTTCCGACATCAGCTGCACCGCCTTAGGGACCAAACGGCAACTCAACGCCAAGTAATCAGCACGATTATTTATGTGAGGGTATAAGCGGCAGGCATACACTAGCTTTGTCTGGCGGTCGTTGATTATGAGAATAAAGACATGTAGGGGAACATATGTGTTCGATAATTCATCATCAGGCCGGCACAATTATATAAGGGGTTAGTAGAGTTAGATCGAGATATCGATCAGACTTATTACAGAGAAACGAGGTCACTGGCCAGTCAGTTGGCGATGGCTTGATTGGTCGGTTACGTCACGCTTATCCATTGGTTTGTCCGCGCCGGTTGGTCATCGGTCCGATGAATTTTTGGCCATGGTAGGTGCAGCGTCTTAAGAAACCTTTTTTGATGACAATATCGGGTCATTCAGCCTGATTCCGATAGCCTCGACAGTACAAAGTGTTCTAATTCGGACAGCTTTCGATCGGTTGCCTGGCACGCGATGTACCACTGTGAAAGCTTCGTCAGTTTTCACCTGGTGCCCGCTTTCAACCAGATGAGCGAGAATGGCGCTGTTGACCGGTCGTGATTCCCCGTGTCCCAGTCATCGTGGATGGTGTTCTCGGATTCGTTCCGAAGGCTGTCTCAATGTTCGTTGATTATATGGTCGAAAACGGCTGTGGTGCGCTCAATGGCTTGCCAGATTCTTATCTGGGAGTTCAAGTTGTGCTGTTTAATATAATGGCGAGTCGCCTGTACGAAGCTGTTGTCTCGCCAGCCAAATGTAGGGATTTCGGGGCTGCGGCTGTTGGTCCATTTCTCAGATCTCCTTATCAGCCTGGTCATGAGGTACTAATTGTAGAACGCCGGGTCAGTGGCCTGCATAATGGCTAATGCTGCAGCGTGCCTCCAACGGTTACGCGTCAGCATTACAACCAGGACCCACTTCTTCACAGTGCCGCTGGATGTTTTGTCGCGCACGTTCCGCAATATGTGCATTTGGCACAGTGGTCGATTGACGTGCGGCATTTCCTGCGTAATTGCCTCTTGAATGGCCGCGCTGTCGTCCATGACCATTGTCCTTGTCTCCACCGGTCCCACGAAGAGAAGGAATTGCCGGAGAAACATGGCGATGTCTACCGAAGTTTCATTTGCAAGCCAACCGAATCACACCAGTAAGCCCTCACCGCTTGCATCTACAACAACTAAAACAAACAAATCCTATCGTTCCTTGCAACTCCTGTAGGTGGCGTCTATACCGATAACTTCGGGGTAGCGCCGACAAACTTCTATCTCCTCCTTACTCATGAACGTAGAGTGTGTCAGTCGATTGTCATCATCTACGTTATAGTACCACTTACCAGTTGTGTTCAGTTGAGCGTGCAAACGACCTAGGTATCCAACGGTGTTTCTTTCGGCGAACAAACGTGCTTGTAGGCTGCACACATCCTTCGTCGTTTTTTTTTTATCAAAGTGCTCCCGAATGTATTTAGTGATGTTGAATGACACTGTGCCGTTGAGCAGCCACGGTCGAATTTATCTGATTTCTTCCTCGGTGAGGTGGCTCCTTGAGGCCTCGTATTTTGCAGCAAATACGTCGCACGGATGATTGTGCAACACAACGAATTTCGTTACCCCAAATTCGCCGTCCACGTTCCGGTTCACGTTGAAATAGGCCGTGCATCCCGTTTGAGCCCTGGCCCTCTCTCGAACACCGGTGGATTAGCGCAATGCATGGGCCCCACGTACGCATGCATACACCCGTCTCTTATGATCACCGAAAGCGGGTTCGGTGGATCGGATGCGGCACGAGGATCCCGATCGAACTTCGAAACTTAGGATCCCCGCACCAACTCAATCCAAATTTTGGAACTGTCGTGAAGACACGACATTCCCCAAATGTTCCTGAAATAGAACTGATAAATCAACAACCATTGCGCTCGTGCTTTCAGTTAGGTAGAAGGCGTCCTTTTGACGTGTATTGCACATTTATTGCAGGTGAAAACCAATGAAGGCCAGCAAATCGAGGAGACATCTGATTGACTCGCAGGGTACACCGGGTTGATAAGATGGGGCAGAGAAGTAAGTATGTAAGGGGGAGGGGGCACGCGCAGTGGAGGCAGAAAACCATGTTTCTGTAGGGGACACTGACTACACTTTGATTACATTGCGAGGAACGTCCAGCCGAAAAAGTGCACCACGTGCACTGACCACTAGAAGCTGCAATGAAATATGGCTGTTTGTTATATAATAGCTCCACTAATTTGTGGTAACCAGTATGGTAGCTGATAACTTCTGATCGTCCGTAATCGGCTGCAAGCGTTTCTGTGCATATCTGTAATACGCAGTTTCAGGCAGCCGTGGAAAAACAGCTGCTGCTGATGACGGCAAAATCTTCGTTGTCGTCGACCTCAATTTTAACTACGCAGTAACACTTCGGTCTATCCAAATCTGAATGTAGGAAGTGTTTTGTTAGTTTCGGGTAACACTGTTCACGTCAGCGGAGCATATGTTCACAAGCACGTCTTATTGGTTTTTGTTTATTGGCGTTTTGCCAAACGTGTGCAAAAGCGGAATAACAAGTGGACTTGATGACGAAGAAAAAAGGACACATTTACAGAATACGTCGGAAAGGAATAGACGGTACACATGATCGTTTACCTGAAATATGAACAACATGGATGATGGAATGCCATGCACCCAAAAGTCAGCATAACCTCGAAACGTTTACAAAGAAGAATTAGTTGGTTCGCATCAATAGTGTTAATGTCCACAATAAGGTGAAGCAGTTTGTGCGCAATGATTATATTATTAGGACTAACGTTTGAAAGAAATGAGCCCCAAATGGGTAACTTCCGTATTTTGCATCCGTTGTGATCTTTAACATGCAGTGACCGATCGATTTTAATCACTTAGGCCATAGTACACTCTTCTTTCCACCTGCGGTATAATTGGGCTACAGGTTTGCATGGGAAGTGCAGCATACGTTTGGGGTGGTGAGTGTACGACTCGAAGGGGAAGGCTGAAAACCTGTCAAGCTGGCCATGATGTCCAACGTCATCCGCCAAATGTATGAGTGCACGTTGTATGTCATTTCCCCTGCTCCATATATATATATGAAAGAACTCGTGAACGAATTTTCGCAGGCAAGAATTTCCATACTCAAGTAAAGGTCTGCACAAGACAGGATGAGCAAGCACATAAATACCAATGGATAGGTCCAGGAGGTTGGAGTAATTCTTATGAGGTATGGCTCCCTTCAACACCCATGGGCTGATATACACAAAAAACTGCCTAAACTCACAGGCTTGCCAATTTCTGAACTCCAACCATCCTCGGCACACCCTTGGGAAGTCGCCTCTGAGTTGACGGCAGCATGCGATTATGCGTGAATCCACGTTCTCATTCGTGTCCATCTCCAAACGCACCCTCTTGTTACAGGGGGATTCCAGCCACAGTGACGCAAGCTTGCGCGCTACACCAAGACAAACGGAGTGCAAAAAGTCGTAAGGAGAATAGTGTATCATATCTATCGGCAGAGCTTCAAACGGGGATTCTTTGTGCTTCCTGGCACACCGGAAGGATTCATCTGTACGACTGGGGCTGTCTGTTAAATAATAAGTAACATTATGGTAATGTATATAACTTTCTGCGTACAGCGGTCACAACTGGCATATCCGGGATGCTCCGGTTTCCGTTTCACGAAGGCTCTAGCTGGTGAGTCACAAATAATGTTGCTGATAATCAGCTTTTTCTTGGGCCCAAGGTTACCGGACGTAACGCCATCTTACAGCAGACTAAAAAGTTCAGTTACCAAGTCAGACAGATATTAGTTCACATTCCAAGGTTTGCTGCGACCAGCAAATAAGCTGACCATGAAGGGGTTTTTTGTAAACGGCATAACCACTCTGCAAAGTACAGGCCATAACTGCAACTCCGACGACATAAAAGGCCCAACACCATCAATGTGAAGCTGGATGGCAACTTCATCAGCATTCATCTGTGATGTGTCATACGGCATGCGTAACAGCGCAGTTTCCAAACCAAAGTGAGCATACTGTCCACCACATACTGATTTTGAAGGGCAATCACGGGGTGTACTCATCAAAGAACGAACATCAGTCGGCATGGATTTCGCCAACGGATTGATTGTTGTAACCGCTCTTCTGGGAATCTCATATTCTGAGACCCAATCTTTCAAACCTTCTATCATTTTGGAGACTGTTCCACATTCCACTGCGGATGACCAACTGCTAGTACCTGCGTCGTTAAGAACAATGTCACCTGAATATATAAAATAGCACGTGGAAAAACACCCACTTTTCCTCTGTATTGTCCTGAGAATACCATCTTCAGACCAATCAGTGGAGTCCACTGCTAACATGCATCGCCGCTTTCAACGATTGGCAGTCGCCTTCGATGGCAGTTGTATTGAATTCTTGTACGTTCGTCGACTTCAGCACATTCTCGACTTGCTGTAATGAACAATGGGAAGGCACATGTGAACTTTGGTTCACCACACTGTCGTACAACACCATCAGTATAAGAACGCCTGATCAAGTAGTTTGAGGGTCACAATGCTGTACTGAACGCAGCCAGTGCACACTAAACTGGAAAACTAA
Organism: Paragonimus westermani; assembly: GCA_008508345.1. Classification (NCBI taxonomy): domain Eukaryota; kingdom Metazoa; phylum Platyhelminthes; class Trematoda; order Plagiorchiida; family Troglotrematidae; genus Paragonimus; species Paragonimus westermani. The sequence goes on from QNGE01002663.1 coordinate 88,283, forward strand.
GACATAAACGAACTATATGGGGAACATCTTCAAAAACTCAGCATGCAAAATTATTTCTACTTATTCATACTTCCATCTATGCCTTCACACAACTTTGTGTAGTGGTAATAGAGTAGTGCTTGGGAAGTCACGCCAAAAACGGTGAACACAAATTACAACTCACACCAGTAATAAAAACCTCGAGGCATATCAACAAACGTTGTACGTATTGCTCAAGCAGCATACAGCCCCATAATAACTGGGGCAAAGTGGGTCGTTTCTGGGGCAAAATGGGGCGTTTCTAAGGCAAAATGGGGCAATATATATGTTGGTATTCCAGGGTAAGTACGCCATAATCTGGGATGTTGCACATTTCTTTTTTATCTCCAATGTAACTCCATATGTCAGCGCGTACATTTTAGTGTGTGTAGTATTGTCGTATTGTTTAATGCATCACTTTTCCATAAATGCTCATGCCCAGGGCAATTTAACTTCAAGGGCCCGTAAGCTGTGGCGATGCTTCTGGTTGTCATCACATAACCACACAACATTGGTTACGTTTGACAGAATATAGAAGACCGCCGTTCAGCGTCAACTATCCACAGAAATTGGAAGAGGTTCATGCAACTGAATAAGTTTTTTTGATGTGGACAAGCGTCAAGGTGGGACCACAGGAATGGTTGTCCACGTTTGGCTGAAACGAATGCTTCATCTTCCGGTTTGATATATAATTTCTGTATTCCAATCTGTTTTTATTCTAAACTGCGATTCAGGCATTCACGAAGAGCCGCTGCATTCAGCGTGGTGTGTTCACCTTCCCTAAATGTGACTGCCCAAACAGAACAGCTGAAAGTTTTCGTTTCCAGACTGACCTACACCATCACACAGGCGATTCCCCATCCCTTCCCCTCCCCTGAATATGATCTGGAGTACTCCGCATGACTGCATGTATCTTGTTTGTTTAGATGTAACGAGGCGGTTCGGTCGGTCTCTGGACATCGTCATCACATGATGCCGCGCACGACCTTAGTCTTACTTCCATTCTACGATCATTACCTCAATTACGACGACCTGCTTATTTGTTTCGTTATGGTTCCGTCCCCCATCACCTATAGTAAACTCATTACCAGCATCATTGGTAAATGACAGTCGTCCACGAAGTCAACGTGATGCTGCAGACAGGTTAGAATGACATTCGTTTTATAGTGATGCATCACAGACTCTTATGCGAATGCTTTCAAGCTCGAACAACAGTTGTTAGAAGAATCCAGTGGTGCACAAACAGGCGCTACCGATAGAATGATATGCTTCGGCACCCGGTGGCCAACCAGGAAAAGGCCTGTTGCCCGTTTTCATTCACACTGGCATTAGAGCTGCCGTCCAAATGACCTCCTCCGAAGATGAACAGGATGGGTGCTATCAGGTTCACGCAGCAGGGAGTGCACAGAACAAGTCATTCATCGCCTCTGGATATGCACTACCAACTCCACCAGAAGCCGTGCTGAGGCATATGGCTCCAACATCAATCACGTAAGCCACGTTTTGGAACGTTCACCCTCAAGTTCTTGCAGTTCCCCAAAGCAAATGGCAACCGCTCCAACTGCATCCGTTGTTGAGTGCTGCAGTACGCGGGCGTCTAACAATAAAACTGCATGGCTCTCAGTTATCAACCGAATTTCCGGTAAGCTTTGCCGTCAACTCACCATTTCATTTCCAGATGCTATGGTTCCTTTAGAGTCGGCAGAAAACCGAGCAGCTACGATAGCTGGAGGGGCTGAACACATTGCTTTCAGGACAATATCTTCAACCGAAGAGCTCCATTTAGCTAAACAACAGCTGGAAGATGAGCACGCCATCTGTATAGGCAACGAAGATCAACGAGCAAGGTCCCCATATGAATTGCCAACGAAGTGCACACAAGAACGGCAATTTTCTGAATCGAACAACTGTGTTGTAACTGCATGATGACGAACAATAAATGTGCATGCTTTTTCACTGTTTCAGTCGTTGTTGATACTCGTGTATTGCCGGGTTGTTAAGTAGACCGGGGAGCAATGTACATTAAGTAGAGCAAGGAATAAGGATGAAGTGAACGAATACTGCGTAGTGATTAAGTAAAGAGCAAAATCGAGTGCGTGAATGTGGTTTCGCGCAATGAAACGTTTTTGAGGCTAGCCTCCATTTTGCCCCAATGGATCCCCAGGGGTTTTTATGTCATACCCCATCTTTACTTACCACCGGCCCCCAAAAGCCCCCGGGGTCCCCCAGGGGACCACATGGGGTGTGCTGCTTGGGTTGATTAGAATCAGTCTGCGTTGACACATTTACCCACCGACGATTGAATGCGTCATTCGGTTCCGGCCACAACTACGCCTATGGTACAACGGATGCATCCAATTGACAAGTCCACACATGTCAATCAGTCCCCACCACCCTACGACTTTGAACCTCGCACGGTGAGATTACAACACCTTGATCCGTCATCTCAGTGACATTGAGCACCAGTCGTGCGTAGGTGGTGACATGCAATCAATCACAATTCGCCGGCGTACTGACTCTGATTTCACGTTTTTTCCCGCTTATTTTTCCGCCGATTGTGTTCATGGGGTGCACTCAAACGCGTCCTCAATCCGGCGATGCCGCTGAGAGTATTTAGGACGTCTGAGTGCAGTGAAGAAATGCCTATATTCTACAGTTTTAGGCATTCTTCAAACTTCTGCGCAACAAAAAGCGTAAAAACTGACAATTTCTGCTCGACCTACAGACACTTTCTAAATGACCCAGTTTCCCACACTTATGGCATGCGCAGATGCGGCGAATGCGGGTGTATCTGGAATGTTTATTGCCACATGAGGCCCAGTTTCCGACTCTGCTAATGAAGTGTCGTCTGTTGCGAAGACTTTTGATGAAATGGTCGAGAACCACGTTTCGGATCTGAATTAAATAGCCACAGAGTGCTGTGCTCTCTGGGTCGCTTTTCCATTTATGCAAACAAGACTGTAACCTCACTAGAAATTCCATTCTGGACTGTATTATTGACGTCCTCGTACTGCTCACATATTACTTCGGCATTCTGATGCGTCGGTTTGGGAGTAGCTGCCCATAGTGAAAGCGCATTTGTTTGGATTAACAACAATGGTTTTATCGGAAAAATGTTGACGTATTTTCGAAGGACGAGAGCCACGAGTCAACTCATCTGTAGCGTGCACGGTGACATCATTCTGATAAACTCCAACACCATCCATACTCTTCACAATATTATTCATCACCCGCTGGAAGATGGCAGGAGAGTTACTAAGTCCAAACGGCAAAAATCGGTACTGTAAAAGTCCATTCGTTGTAAAGGTTGTTGCTATCGGCAATCATACATTATCCAAAGGAATATGCAGATATGCATTCTTCAAGTCGATCTCTGAGAAAACATCGGATCTCGGAAGTTTGTTCAGAATGTCCTCAAGTTCAGCAGTACTATATGTATATTGCTCGAGGCATCGATTTACAGTAAGTCGACAATCGCCACATATACGCGGAGTTTCCCCGTCAGACTTCAACGGTGCCACAATCGACGTGGCCCAAGAGGGTGAATCAACAGGCTCAGTGATGTACTTTGCTGCCAGCTCATTGAGCACCTCAGTTATCGGTACACGGAGTCCATGAGGACGACCAGTTACTGCTAGTTTAACTGGAGGTATCTTCATGCAGCCCGTGGCCTTCGAGCACTTGAGAATGGGGTTTTTCAAGCTTGTGGAAACACTCGGTGGCACAAGCAAGGAAACCTGAATATGAAGCATCTTTGTAACTGTTAGCCCTAAAATGGATGGGCCATGAGGAGTAACAACAAAGTTGCAATTGACTTAGATTGACTTAAGTGATTTAGATTGTTCGTCAAACATCGGAATAGTGACTGTACCGAAAACAGAAATAAAATGACCAGTTATACCCAGTATGGTTAGAGAACAATGATGTAGTGGGTAATTTGGATAGAAGTGCGATTGGTGTCTTTGTGGTATAATAGATTCTACCCTGACAGTATCAATACTAGAATCATGCTCCATGCCGATTACTGTGGACAAGGTGTGAGATAGATGTCCTGAATTAGATGAATCAGCTGTCAAAGTGTAGGAATCAATCACGCCACATATAGTGACAAATTCATTTTGATCAGTTTCTATAAATTGCCAATTCCTGTTCGACTCACAGACACCTTGCAAATGTTCTTGTTTCCCGCACATGTGACATATAGAGCTACGGTAAATGCATGTGTATCTAGAATGTTTTTTGCCACATAAGGCACAATTCCCGAATCTACCAGTAGGGTGTGTCGTCTGATGCGAAGAATTTTGATAAACTTGTCGAGAACCATATTTGGAGCTGAATTGAATAGCCGCAGAGTATTGTGCTCTGTAGGTCGCTTTTCCGTCGATCCAAGTAGGACTGGGGCCTCACTATAACTTCCACTATGGATACGTGGGTTTTGAGAGTAGCAGCAGGTCACGAAGTTGGACCTTCAAATGATCACCAAAACCACATCGTGCTAACGGAGTTTGAATCTGGAGAATGAAGTCGCGGGCTGACTGGTTCGGTTAGCGTTGCATGATATTGAATTCGACTCGTTCGGCGACATCAACATTCACAGGACTGACATGACCGAGCAGTGTTTTCTTTGAGATCCATCAGAGAGTCAGGATGAGATAGATTTTTCGGAAGTCAATAGGCCTCTTTTCCTGTTCTTGAGAGGTAGAGGGCATAGTTTGTCCCCTCATTCAGGCTGGATACGGCCCTACGCCCTAATTCAAATCGTTCAAAATAATCCTCAATATCACGAGTGGATGAATGAATGTCCAAGGTTTTGAGAGGCATAGGATTCCTTGTTATTGAAACTGCCGTGACGCCAGTGTGATGGTTCGTGAATAGATAGAACTTGACGCGAGACCCGTATCTTGTGTATCCGATTTGGGCAGAACACAGCGACTGAACGACAACTACACGCTTGCATTCGAATCACGCGCCGTATCTCAAGTGTACAACCCGAACTTTACTAGTTGATGTGAAAGTATATGTTCAGTGACATCCAACACGGTTTGAAGCCGTTGAGCCTTGTGTGTTACTCTGCGTAAGTCAGTTCTCTGTCAACAGAGCAGTTCAGCCAGCCGTCTAATCGTCTGGTTAAATCCACAAAAGAAAATGAATGCGGTTTTCCACTCCTTCTTCCAACGTTGGAGAGATAAAGGTCGACGAAGTTTGGTAAAAACGTGCAAAATGTGGTGGGTTACTTCCAGTTAATTTCCTAACATGGGTGTTACCTGCAAAATAACACTAGATGCACGCTGTACATTTTATTTGATCATGCCCCCATACAGCTCACAGCCCACGACAAATCGGTGGTACTGTTAAATTATCCGCTTGTGAGTGTCTGACGACTCTCGTGTGTTTGATAGAAAATCGGCGACCGCTCCCGGTGTACACATTTAGACACATTTAGAATGTGTCAAATTCTACGATCCAATATTTTGAGAAATCCGAAATAACTCTGCTCCTCCTAGGTGGTTATACCGGTATATTTAACCCCTCCCCCAGTTTCTGGCCGCTGACTGGACATTCACCCTTGGGCTTTTCATCGCATTAGTGTGATAGTTATGCAAATAGCCGGTCGACATTCATTCTTTTCTGCTTGGATGATGCTTGCACCACTTATTAAGGGCCTACCTCGTCCTTAATTGCTTTGAAACTCTCGACTGTTTGGAAGCACTTTTTGGGTATGAAAGTCACGTTATTTGTTTTATATCATCATTGGCCTGTTCGGCGTCAAGTTAAGACGTGTTTCCACGGAACCGATGTGTCAACCAAAAGTTTCGAGGTTGGCTAACTGTCCACTTTGATGACATTCTGAATAGTCGTGTGGCATTGTGGTCAGGCCTGGATTTGATTACTTGGGTTAGCTGAATTATCTCTGCACGCTGCTCAACGTCTTCCTGACAATCGTGCAGCATTTGTGAGCCTTTCTTACAACGACTGACATGACTACTCAAGTTGCACGCGCGGTAAACTTGCCACAATAATCTTGTTTCCTTGTAGCATGTTTGTTTTTACTGCCGCTGGTGGACATTTGCTCACGCGTGTCCTAGTCTCACTTGTGCTCTGTCGTTCCACCGTGGAATAGCTCATATTTGATAGCGCTGACGTGAATTGTTGGTAACGGAATTTTTAAGTTTAATGGGTTCAATATCGACATCTGCCGTTATATTCTTGGGTTCAGTTTGTTAACATACTTCTCACACTTCAGCAACTTTTTACTAAAACTCGTCTTCACAATGGTCAGCTTTCGGGTCAGAATCGGTCACTCAGCCAGCTCAGAATTAACAGACGCTTACACTGTCATAAACGTGACTATTCTCGATGCAGCTCATGGAAAGACGCTGCACATAGACTAAGCATTGTTTGAAGGACCACCGAGCACGGCGGGCATGCAGCAAGAGTACCGAAAAAGGAGGACACAATCTGAATGTTTGAAAACGCTACTGACATTACTTCCTGAAAAACTTTAATGGACCTCGACTAATTTTATTCTCAGAATGAAAACATGATGTTGGGCTTCATTCAAATGGATTCATGATTTGTGCTTTCTTCCACTGGTTGCATCGGTAACTCTTCTGCGGTGAATGAGCTGTAAATAGCCCGCTTTTGTACCCACATGAAGCTTCAATTGCGATTAATGGTTTTCCGCTGACTCTGGTAGGCTAAATGCGACATGAATCAATAATACGGTACATACGACAGTACTATGTACGCTAGATCTTACACAGTTCGTTTTCAATAGACATTTAATGGTTAAGGTTTTGCACATGTTCAGAAGAATGTTGTCGGTTTGATCAGTGCGAACAAACGGAAGACTTTCGTATTTATGGCCTACGTGAATTTCGCTGCAGATTTTGTTATCTTCGTATCAGCCGCAACTTACTTTTAGCGATTTCAGCGATTCATACACGGGTTCGAGGCTCGGAGCCCAATCTACCCAGATCCAGTCAGTCTGTTCGTTTCGATGTCCGGCGGTTTTCTGTTGACCTGAAAGGTAGTCATTGAAAACGGGGTGTAGCATCCTCTTGGGAGTTACAGAAGGTACCAAGGATAGAGTGAAATAATAATCCAGCAGAACAGGATAAATTACTGATTTAACGGTTTATGTAGTAAGTGAGAATCCAATAACACTTTGAGACGGTCCTTAGAAGAGCAGCTAACAATTTCCAGCGGTAGGTCGTTCCAGTAGTTGATAACTTTATAAGAGAACAACTGTTGTCTTAGGAAGGTCCGAGGTCGAAGCTTATAGAGCTTTTTGTCGTGACTTCTTCGACGGTTATCAAAGAATAGTTGCACGAGTCCTGTGCTAAGGAGAAAGTTTGTAAGAATTAAGTCGCCGCGGAGTCTACGAAACTCAAGTGGATAAAGATCAAGAATTTCGAGGCGAGACTCGTAGGAGAGATGCTGTAAGCCAGTGACCATTTTGGTGGCTACTCGCTGAACACGTTCAATGGCGAGTATGTCCTTCTTCAAACCGGTGTAGACGACTTGATTGGCAAACTCGAGCAGTGGCCTTATGTAGACTCCGTGAAGCGTGTGAAAGGCATTCCGGTCTATGTGGGGAAGGTTCGTTTGATCATCCCAAGAGTCACATAACCTCTGTTAGCGGCCAGCTGGTGACGATAAGAGAAGGACAAACCAGACGACAGCCAGATCCCTAGGTCTTTCTTGAGGTCTACTTTCGTGATATCTTCTACACTTTGTGCACCGTGTATCACGGATAGGTTCCCGGAATGTTCTCCGAGTGACATGTGCGCACACTTGCTGTCGTTTGGAGGGAGACTGCAATCATCTGGCCGGCACTTAACGCAATCAAGGTCAATCTGCAATGCATTGGGGTCACAGGCATTCCAGATTAAGTCGTCGGCATAAAGGAGGGCGTTGCGGGAGATGAACTCGGGGAGATCATTGATACAAATAAGAAACAACAATGGACCAAGTGTGAGACACGGTCGAAGGCTTTGACAAAGTCGACAGAGAGCATCCGAGATGTGACCATTGTCTTCGGTCTCTGTTAGGCTATCCATGAAGATTAACATATTAGTTATGCATGACCGATCGGGAAGAAAGCCATGCTCGGTCGAAGAGAAAAGTTTATTAGAGAAGAAATGCTCAAAGGTGGTGCGTTATAACAGTCGCTACATTATCTTGCATGGGATGCTGGTAAGGAAAATCGGCCGATAACTGGCAGGAGAGTGAAATCGCCTGTTTTAAATATAGTTGAGACAGTGGCCTCTTTCCATGTCTCCGGAAGAGTGCCTGTCCGAGCTGTCTGTTTAAACAGATCAAAGAGAGGCACCACCAAAACGAGGGCCGCTTCTTTGAGGATCCTGGGATGGATGGCGTCTGGTCCCATGGCACTATAAGAATTGGTCTCAAGCGAGAGGCCCTGAACGTCGGACACGGAAAAGTCCGCTGTCGGGAAGGGGTGTTGAAATTGTCTCCGTGGGAGAATTAGATGCCAGTTTGGCAGATTCACATTGTAGACTGATGAGTAGTACTCTCTGAACACCTCGGCAACCACTTGGAAGTTGGAGGAGGTTTACCGTCGGGAAGCCGCGGAGAAAGCGCTGAAGCCTCAGTTTTTCTCTGGCGACGTATATACTTGAAAAGAAAATTCTTATTCTCGTGAGCTACCTGTGGGATTTTTGACTGTACCTGTTGGATGTGTTGCCGGAATTCCCGCTTGCACATGTTTCGTACGGAGCGCAAGACCTCTGGATCCTCTGGCCTGTCCGTTAGCTTCTGCTTAGAGAATAGACGAGAACGTACTTCGAGAAGGCGCCGCATGTTCCGCGGAAGCGGTGCACGAGAGGAGAACTTCCATAGTTTTCGAAGAACAAATGCCTCATCGGTTTCGTGAACAGTAGCTTTAAAGGGAAGGTAGTTCACGTTCACTAAGTCGGATGTAAGTCTCAGTGTGCTTACGAAAGTCCTTAGTGCGTTACAGTCTGCTTTCTGGAAGTTTCGGAATGATGTCTTTGTTACGGCATTTTGGAGCCAGTAACAGATAAAGTCAAAGGTTAGTAGCATGTGGTCACTATGCCCTAGCGGCGGTTTGATGACCACCCTATCTACCAGGTGAGCCTCGTTCGTAATGACCAGATCGAGCAAGGAGGGTGTCTGTCCTGGACGGTGCCTTGTAGGTAGATCGACATGCTCTGTCCAGGCATTCCCATGAATCAACATTGCCAAGTGTTTCGAGAACCCGCAGCCACAGTCCTCATGAGAAGCCGCCACAGAGTTGAGTTTGGGTGCGTTGAAGTCACCCATAATAAGAAGAAGGGAGAAAAGCTGGGTAGACGTAAGTTTGTCTAGGGTAGCAAGAATAGCCTCGTCATCGGATGCACTGCATGACGGCGAACGGTACATAACACCGGTAAGAAGCGTGTTAAGTTTGCGAAGTTGGAGGTTGATCCAGAGCGTGCCGCATTTCTCTGGGAAGGTAAATTCCCCTACGACAGCTGGCACTGGGAGCTTCTGGCTCAGGAAAACAGCGCAGCCTCCCATGCGTCCACGGGAGGAGTCCGTCCCGCACAACGAGTAACCAGGGACATGCAGTTCATTGTCACTTATATCCGCAGAAGGCCAGATCTCTGTTAAAGCAGGAATGTGATGGTCAGTGTCGTGGACCAGCTGTCTGACCTCTCGTAGTTTGTTCAGTAGGCTTAGACAGTACACAGAAGTGTACGAGGGAGAGCTTGGTAATGTAGCCTCAGTAGTGGGTGGGAGTGCGTAACTGGCGGCATAGTTTCGTGAGCCCTTTCGGAGGGTGGTAGCAGTTTCATCACAGCCTGGGCATATGTGAGCATCCCTGTGGGACGCTTCGTCCGCTTCTGTTGGCCCAGGATCGATGACCTTCAGACCGCTCTTGCTTCCAGAGCTTCTGGAGGGTGATTTGCAGTTTTGCGTCCTCGAAAATTTGGATGGAATTTCAGATGAGAAGAGAATATGGGAAGAATTGGCCCTGATTCAGCCGAAGAGACAGCCGCCGGAATGAGACAATTTTGGGTCATTTTGGATGCAGGGGAGATCCTAGCAGACTCGCTGGGCTATAAAGCTTGGGGATAAAATGTGTCTTAACGGACGTTTTTTGTGTGAAATGATTGGGGGTCCAGAAGAGTGATGGTCCTTAACACCTTTGGGATCTGCTCTCCCGCCCCTTGCATATCCACAGGCGCTTGACTTTCCAAGGAGATGGAAGCAGTAGCCTCTAATGTGGGTGCTTGGGGCGGTCCATCCGAAGACACTGATACCCTCTTGACAGCATGGATAAGGACTTTAACGCTAGCCTGTAGTTTGGGGTCGGCCTTGACGCATAACCTTGTTCTAGCAAGCTGACAGCGCCTCTGTCGCTCCTGCGGTGTGCGATCTAGCGAGACTCCCCTCAGGTTAATGTGCTTTCTCTTTAGTTCAGCCGCTTTTTCCAGTACTTCCTCCGTACTAATGTTTGCGGGTAACGTTACAAGGAGTCCTAGTGACTTCTTGGTAGCGTTGGAGCGAAGTGTGCTAGCAGAAATTATTTTTTAGATTCTGGAGTGAAACAAGCGTTTAGCACCGCACTGGCTCGTTCCACTGGAGAGAGTGTAATCGGAAGTCGTCTCAACAGGACGTGCTGCCGTGTGTTCGATGCCGTTATAGCTTTCGTTTGTGCAAGTCGTGTGCATGGCTTACTGGGCCTTTGGCTCATGTGTGTTCGTATTGTTTCTATTTTCAGAAATGCTGTTCGAACCCCTATTTCGGAAGAACGCTGTCCCCTGGTGCGTCCACGTTGTCCGAAGGTTGGTCCGCGAAGTCACGGGCATTCAAAGTATAGTCTGCTGGCCTGCATGTTACAAGTCCATATCAATTTGATTTTCGCGAGTACGAAGGTAAATGTGCTCCCCGCCAAGATGTGTCCCCTTTATTTGCTTTTCAAATAGGCTCCAATAGTATTGTCAACCAATCAGAAGATATTTACAGCCGATGCCCACCTACCCAGTAGCACGCCCCGTTAGACAACTCGAATTCGATCCGCGCGCGCTCGCTGGTTTCGGTTGCGCATTACACAGCTTCTCCCTTCGTAAAGCATAGTTCCCGGTGCCTTAAACCCTCTACAAACCGGCTGATGCTCATGTTGCCACGGTAGATGAAGTGCCTGCGGGCCCTCTGCCCGTTTTCCTGGAACTCATTTTTGCACTTGTTTTCATCTGCACACCTTTTTCGAATTCCGATACTCGTTTCTTTTCTGACAACTCTGCACTTCATCATATCACTTCCCTTGTAAATTCTGTACTTGTTCTTTTTCACGACGCACATTTTTTTATCTTGGCACCTCTTTTCTGATCCTGGCAGTGTCACAAAATTGTAACATGCAGGCCAGCCGCTTTCGCTCCGACTGTCAGTAGCACTTTTGGTCCGAATCTGGAGCAATATGGAGGCACCGGCGAACGGCGTTCTTCCGAAGTAGGGGTTAGAACAACAGTCCTGAAAATAGGAAACATACAAACAAGCATGAGCCGAAGGCCCGGTAAGCCATGCACACGACTTACGCAAGCGAAAGCTATAACGGCACCGACCACACGGCAGCACGTCCCGTTACACAACTCAAATTCAATCCATGCGCGCTCACTCGATGTAGCACGACCGTCTTTTGAATGTCTTTCAACCGTCTTTTGAGTGTCTGTCGACCGTCTCTTGAATGTCCTTCGGGAGCCTTGACTGAACATCAGTAAGTCACTCAAAAGACGGTCGAACAAAAAATTTTTCGTAGGCCTTGTTTACCTAAGAACACTTGTCGACTTCGCTGTTAATTGACCTCGTTAACGATTCCGTCTTGTTTTCGAGCTCTATTTGAACGAAAGGACGCATTCGTGCAGCGCAGTTGATAGTTCGCCAACATTTTAGAAACAAAACTATTGAAAGCGGTAAACATTTAATACAGATTCATGAAATGTACAGAGAGCAAGAACACTTATTCATCGAGTGAATGCTTGTCTCCATTTTCCTGTGTAACCATGGTTCTCCATGCTCTGTGTCCAATTTTCCATATCTTCTGATAGCCACTTGAGAGTCCGATTCTAAAAGAAAGTGGAATATCTCAGTTATTTTTGCCATTACCTAAGGCAACTTAGGTATTTTTGATATATATGGTCTGCATATATATTACACACTTGTCGTATATATTACACGTATGCCTGCCATAAGCGTACTGCGTGGTCAACCTAAAAGAATATTCGGTTTCAAGGTCACTCAGCGTACATTAAGCGCCCAATGCGCAACCGAAACCAGCGAGCGCGCACGGATTGAATTTGAGTTGTGTAACGGGACGTGCTGCCGTGTGGTCGGTGCCGTTATAGATTTCGTTTGTGTAAGTCGTGTGCATGGCTTACCTGGCCTTCGGCTCATGTTTGTTTGTATGTTTCCGTTCGCCGGTGCCTCCATATTGCTCCAGATTCGGACCAAAAGTGCTACTGACAGTCTGAGCGAAAGCGGCTGGCCTGCATGTCACAAGCTCGCCCGTTACACAACTCATATTAAATCCGTGCGCGCTCGCTGATTTCGGTTGCGCGTTACAGTCTGCGCTCTTGTTTGTTCGACTGTCCAAGGTCACCATAATAAGAACGCCCGGTTGTAGCGACTATACTGAGTAATATTTCGATAGTCGCAGTCATGTGTACTCTTTCTAAGATTTTTTGCACCTGTTTTTGTTCTAGTCCAGCCACCCATTTTGTAGCATCCGGCCTGGGGCTAAATACACAACTCGCTCCGTGCCTCGCTGGCTTGGCGTATACGTCTATTTTCAAGGGTCGATACCAATACACGGGGGGCAACGCGCCGAGCCTTGATTTTTCAATGTCGATCGATTGTCGATAGTGATCACTGACTGTGTTCTATTTTGTTGGCTCAGTTCCAACACGGTCGCTTGCAAGCTGGTCGGTCGTGCTCTGGTTTTTGTCATGCTTCAATTACAGTTCATTTGTCCAGCCTACTAACAATAAACGCCGTCGTCCACTATTCGGTTTGTTGGATTAACACTTGTGGGGAATAGGCACGGTTATAAACGTAGAAACGTTCCAGTTCTAAATTTGGTAAGCCCGGTCCACTGCAACAGATTAGTGAACCCGAAATTTGTTAAACTCGGTGAACCGTTTTCAATCGTAGGAATTTGTCTGGCATTAGTTTTTTTCATGTAGTGTTTACCGTTTGTGATTATAATTATTCTCCTTAACGGTAGACCGGATTCTAAGGAGATTGAGTGGCATGCACATTTCGTTGTGTCGGACTAGGTAGGTATGGATGCTTTTACTTGCCGGTGGAAACGCTCGACCAAACCATTGGCGCAATGATGGTATGCGGTCATTTTAATTTGTGAACAGTGGACTTTTCATTGGGCAGTGCGGTTAAGTCAGTGCCCACTGATGCACACGACCATAAATATGAGTAGACAGGCCGAAGCGTTAGCCAAAACGCGTTTGGATCGTAACTAATAATGCATAGTTTAGTGGCGTGACACAAGGCTTCCTTTGCGGCCGAGAAAGCGTTTTACTAAACCAGGTCGGTCAGAGAGTTCAAAATGTCCGCGCAATTGGGAACGAAACGCCGATAGTAGTTGGGTATGCGGAGAAATCGTTGAAGTGGGGTGGCCGTAGTAAGAATCGGGAAAGTCGAGGTAGACTCTATCTCATCTGTCAGAGGTGTGGCGCCTGTTTGATTGCTAGGATGTCTCAGGAAATCCAGTGAACTAACTCCGAAAACACACTTATCGGTGTTGATTTCGGTTTCATATTGCGCAAAACGATCGAAGACGGCACGGGGATGTGATAAATATTCCTCGTTAGAGTAGCTAGCAATCAAAACATCGTCAGTGTAAACACATGCGAAAGAGGGTCCACGCAACACCTCTTCCATGAATCGCCGAAATGTTTCAGATGCATTACAAAGCCCAAATGGCATTCTTGTGAGCTGGAGAAGTCCAAAGGTGATGCAACAGCTGTCTCCGGAACGTCCTCTCCGGGAACCGGAATGTGTTAATAGGCGCGTATTAGGGCTAATTTGGAGAAATTAGCAGCGTTCACAAGTCCTAAAGAAAAATCTTGGATGTGTGGTACTCGGTGCCTGTCCAGGATTTTGAAGTTGTTGAGAGCGCGGTAATCACCGCAAAGTTACCGATCGCCCGGAGATCTCTCAGATACCATGTGCGGTGGTGTCGCCCAAGAGCTATATGAAGGTCAAATTGTGCCCAACTGAAGCATATGTTCGAATTCGACCTTGGCTATTCTGAGTTTGTCAGGAGGTGAACGGAGTGTACGACAGAAAACTGGAGGACCGCGTGCTGTAATATGATGGTCCACTTTGTGCCTAACCATCTCCGCATATGAGCATGACCGAGTTAACGAAAGACGTATATGTCAAGCCAGCGAGGCACGGGGCGAGTTGTGTTTTAGCCCCGGGATGGATGTTACAAAATGGGTAGCTTGACTAAAACGGAAGCAAGCGCAAAAACAAACTCATCGAAAATGTACACATGAATGCGACTATCGTAATATTACTTACTATAATCGCCGCATAGCTCTCCCCCAGAAGGCTAGTAAGTATTACACAGGCCTTCGTTACTGCGAAAAGGGAGGGAAAGTCCCGTATCGTGTCTTTTTGAGTGATCACAGTTGCAGGGTGATACACACAAAAGATGATTGCACGTGACAAGAAATGTTAAAGTTCTGGGGTGGAGGGGGTTCGGTCAAAAATAGTCGCTGCGCTGGTATGGCTCATTTACTTACGTTATTTAGTCTTCGGTGCGTTTCTTTTCTATCGCAGCGGACTGCCCAACCCTAAGCTCTCTTGAGAGAAAAGGGGGTAGTTTTGTCCTGTGCTGCACAATAGGTAGATGGGAGTTTTCTCTCCACACACTGTCCGGATCGTCTGGAAGAGAGAGAAAACACGGTGGAGTAACCGCGGGAAGTGCGGAAAAGGATAACTCACCATGTCAGAGTATCCGGTGGAATAAATTTCTTCACAGTCAACGTTCCATAGACGCAGCAACTTTGAGCGTCACTGCCTTTGGTTTTCTCTTCTTTTTTGTCATCCTGTCTGCAGCTGATAGACGCAAGAAAGAAAAGATTAGCAGGCAAATAGACCTGATCGCGAACAATTTCAGTTTGTTTGTGGACCTGGCAATGCATCGGAAAAATTCAAAACCGTAAAAGTCAAAAGAGTTTCGAGATATCCGCACCAAATTTAGTACGAATGAAGCTGAACATTTTGGGCGTCGTGTTTAGCCTGTTATCGAAATTTCAATTACAGCACTCCTGAGGGAGGCCACCCGAGGTGGTTGAAACGTAGAGCGTTACAACTTGCTCGTGACGTTGTATTATTTGCAATCTGTTTGTCAGGAGATTTTGTTGAAGTTTTTGTACGCAAAAATATCCAAACATTCACAACTGAACAGAGAGACAGCTAGCTTTCGAATAAGAAAACCTTTTCTGTTTTTCTTTTCTGTATCAAAAATAATATCGCAAAGTCCACACGTACCATAGCTCAGAAGAGTAGGTGGACCAAAGGATGGGTACGAATGTTGGCACGTTTATGTTAGAAAAACCTCATTTCCAAAAATGAGAAATGTTAACATATTCTGCAAATCGTACGGGCTTGTGCAGCTCCATACCAAGACGATTTTGCCTAGAGGTAGCTGGAGCCGGGGCCGGAGTTACGGGGGTATCAAGAACTGCAGGAGGTTCCAGGAGGCGGAACGCTTTTTGCTGCCACCGGGGGTTTCTGTCGAGAAACGCAAGTTGTCGACGCAGAAGCAGCTGATGTTTCCTCCGTAACCGCTGGTTTCAGCCTGTAGACAGAGACTACTTTGCGTTTGCCGTTCCGGCTAACGGTGAAGGTTTTCGTGTCTCTTGCGAGGACAAGATAGGGGCCGGTGTATGAGGGTTGCAGTGGTCGCCGTAATTCATCCGCACCTAGAATGACATGCGTACATTAGTATAGCTTATCTTCCACATACCCGCCTGAAGAGTGCTCTGTAGGCTGCACCGGATGCAGCTTTCGCATGCGGTGTACCAAACGAGCTCTGTAGCTGCCGTAATCTTATGGTGCTGAAGGTGCAGTTGAGAGGGGTTCACTTGGTAATATAAGTGTACAACCAAAAACTAGTTCCGTTGCAGGAGCGTTTAGGTCCTTTTTCACTGTGTTTCGCAACCATAAAAGAACTAATGGCAGTGCCGCTTTCCACGAGGGATTAGCATATGCACTAAGAGAAGCTTTTATCTGGCGATGGAACCGCTCGACCGTCCCATTTGCTGCCGTGTGGCGAGTCGTAGTTCGAATGTGCTTGCTTCCTAACGTACTTAAGAGGGCCGCAAATTGTCCTTCAAAGTGTGATCCACGATCTGTGGTCACCACTAATGGACAACCGAATTGTGCCACCCACCGTTCCAGAAATGTGCTGGCTACAGTTTCTGATGAGCGGTTGGTTAGTGGTATGGCTGCAGGCCATCTTGTGAAGCGGTCAACACACGTCAACAGAAGAGTAGAGCCATTCGAATGTGGTGAGGGGCTTATCAGATCAATGTGCACGTGGTGAAAACGTGCGTCTGTAATAGGGGAGGTACCATGGGGCTCTTTGTGTGACGGTGGACTTTGAAACGTTGGCACTGAAGGCAGGAACGGCTCCATTTGCGGACGTCATGGTTAATCTTGAACCATACGAATCGTTCAATAACAAGTTTGACTGGAGCGCGTATGCCAGGATGGGACAGATTTTACGATGTCTCGAACACTGCGCGGCGAAAAGACGAAGGGACTACAGAGCGAGGTGTGCCCTGAAAAGTGTCGCAGAGGATTGTTCCCTCTAAAGATGTCAGAGGTACTGGCTGAATCGTGAAAGAGCTCTTTCGGTGAAGCTGCTCGATCTCAGGGTCAGTGGCATGTGCAGCAGCCATAGCTTCAAAGTCGGTACTGTGGTCAGCAGCTGCGCTTAGTTTAGGATCGCGTGAGAGAGCGTCTGCGACAGTGTTTCCGGCACCTGAGACATGTCGTATATCAGTCGTGAACTAAGGGAATACAGAATCCCATTTTTGGGGGGTTCGGTACGCCAGGTTAGAAAGACCGCTGTTGATACGACCCAACCCCGTGTATTTTTGAATTCCGAATTTCCGCATAATTTTCAAAGCAATTGCATAGTTGGATATTTTCCCGATATCTGATTCCGCATTAGCCTTTGTGATAGACATCCTGGACTGGCCAATCAGTGGAAGTAAAGGGCAATAGGTTGGAAGTTGAAGGTGGAAATATTAAGGCATCTCCAACAAAATGGATTGCGTTCAGGACTCACGTCTGAACGAACTGGGCTATGCCCCGAAATTGTGGAGTTTTGAAAAGTTACAAGCCTAACCACTCACTTGGACTCGCATGAAACTTGCTCAGTACACCTCCTCCCTGAACAGCACAACCACTTCCAGAGGTTGTGTGGTTCAAATCCTACCGTTTGTGTCACCATAACCGCTACCGTTGAGTTAGGATGGGTATCGCGTACTGAATATTTCTGGCTTCGGTCATTTAGGTGGTCAGGTTAACTGGATTACCTTTCAAGTCCAAAAAAGCATTCGGAAGATTGAAATTTATACGGTACTCTTTGATTAAGTTACAACAAAGGTGGTATCTCACCCTGAAGGTGAGCTAACCAGATACACTAAACTTCTAACAGGAAAGCATCTCAAATGGAGTTTCCAAGCACGAACCTTTATACAACCACTGGCCAACGGGAAATGTTCTCAATAGAACAACCGAATGTGGGGAAAATTGACGGATTGTCAAACAGTAGTGCTAAAGGAAGGCCACGTTGGATCCTCTACTCGCCAGGCCAAGCGAGCAGAAGTCAGACGCGTGCAAGCGTGGCTGCAAGGCGTCTCCGAATATAAGCGCACAGATAGCCACGGTAGCAAATGCCCTGAGTGATACTCAGAGAGCATTATCTGACATAAAGTCAGAATTGAGCACGTTGAATTAATACATTGCCATTGCCCATCCAGGCGCTGCGGCTGCTCGCAAGGCAGTGGATTTGTCCACCGCTAAAATTAAGGAAGTGACGACGAGCTTGAAGGATTGAGCACTCCGGGAGAGGAGGCTTGTTTTGTTGAGACGATTTCGGATTACACTCTCTCCAGTGGAACGAGCCAGTGCGGTGCTAAACGCTTGTTTCACTCCAGAATCTAAAAAATAATTTCTGCTAGCACACTTCGCTCCAACGCTACCAAGAAGTCACTAGGACTCCTTGTAACGTTACCCGCAAACATTAGTACGGAGGAAGTACTGGAAAAAGCGGCTGAACTAAAGAGAAAGCACATTAACCTGAGGGGAGTCTCGCTAGATCGCACACCGCAGGAGCGACAGAGGCGCTGTCAGCTTGCTAGAACAAGGTTATGCGTCGAGGCCGACCCCAAACTACAGGCTAGTGTTAAAGTCCTTATCCATGCTGTCAAGAGGGTATCAGTGTCTTCGGATGGACCGCCCCAAGCACCCACATTAGAGGCTACTGCTTCCATCTCCTTGGAAAGTCAAGCGCCTGTGGATATGCAAGGGG
>QNGE01002664.1:19193-88024 GCA_008508345.1 Paragonimus westermani
CTGCACCAATTGCAGTTCCACCAACACACCACATATCCAGTGTAAACCCGAAGGAATAAGACCGGGAGGTGTGCCAGTGGGGCCTTTCTGTCCAGCCGGCCAATGCTGGTTAGCCACTTGATTGGCTAATAAGGAAAGGAAACTCTTATCTCTCGGAAGCTAAACAGAGAGAGGCTGCAATGACGAGATCTGAACTACGAAGAAAGATTTATGAAGCGTAATACAAGAAGCGTTGCAGTATAAGAGTGCAGGTTACTGAATACACACACAAACACATTCACATTACAGCAAAACAGTAGCTGTCACATTATATGGATAAACAGACTGGTTAACCAACTGATCACCAAACAACGTTGTGAAAACACGGATTGTTAGAACACGAAAACTGGTTGATGCAAGCATTTCGTGTTGACATAGATGAACACGCGTATTGTTAATACTGTCATTGTCTTACCGGCGAGGTGTGCGATCTTCAACAGCAATCAGACTCAACGACTAACATTTGACATAACGTCCGAATTTATGAGCAAATTTCTTGGTGAGAGGTGTCAATGGTGGTTTTTCCATCTGGAGTGTCTATGCTTGATGCCAGTGATTGAAAACGAAAAGGACTTAGACTGAGTCGATTATCTTTTCTATTCAGTCCACTTCGATTATTTTCATTTGGGGTCTCGACAATTCTATCGTGAAAGACGACCTCAAGGTAGCCAATTACGTTGGTCAATATCGGGTTGTCCAGTATGTCAGTTCCGCTGTTCAAATTGAATATATTTCTGTTCATCAAATCGAGTGAAGTACAGCTTATCGTATTCGGAACGAAATAATTTAGAGAAAAACAACTGAATGACAAATGTCACATGGGCCATGAACACATCCTAGATTAGCGATTGCCCTCAGCGGGTTAAGGAATTTCGGAGTTGCGTAATTACTAACACAGTTATACAACACTTGAATGGGTGTCAGTTGGTACGGATTAGTCGACGTGGAGTAGACACGATGAACTGGTGGCTGTGATGTTTCACCGTAGATCCTGTCGATTCCTGTCCATGAATTCCAGTGATCCTTGGACATGATACTGCTCATACGGGACCAAAGAGAAGAATTAGAGTCGAATTTTGTTTGCGTTAGAGCTCGTCGGTTGTGCATACTTTTGTCACGGCTGCCAACTGGACTCCGATTGACGTCTTGGTGAGCGAACCAAATTGATCCTGGCACAATTGGTCTCATATTAGGCAACGAGCGAATGACGGTAATTAAATTCTCATGTAAGTAAAAGTTACAATTCATTGTGATTGATGTTCAGGTCATTCAGCAATAAGCAATCGGTCTGAATTTAGTAGCAAAAAAGGTATCGTTGTTGCACATTAGTGTGAAGTTAGTGTACGCCCACTAGAAATCACTGTGATGATGCACTGATGATTGCATTCGACCGACGGACTATTCACCTCGCCTTTCTAGTTGTCTGATATAAGAAACCGATCACCATTATCGAAAATTTGATACCTCGTTGCAAGGCATTTGATCTGCACACTTATTCTGGGATACAACAGAACCGAAGTCAGTGTGAAGAGCTTGAGGGAATGCGCTGGCCATTTACTACATTCAGAATTCGGTGCATAAAATACACATTTGAATAGGGACTATTCGTTGGAAATTTAAAATACACACATTGTTATATGGCTCTTGACGATTTAGGATCATCCGCTCAATAGACCGTGACTGACGGTTCCACTAACGCTGATTCAGGTGATCGGATTAGTGGAACTATCTTCCACTTCCGGAGAAACGGCATGAAGGAAGATGGAAATGATCAGAACTTACACGGTTCTGCTGACAATATTACAATGAAAGTACTCGCTGTCTCCCTCTCTCACACACATTGAATGTTAATTGACCGGATACTCAGATTGTCCAACAGAGATAGGCGTTCAAAATGGAGCAACCAAAAACGAGTTCGCACACAATCACCAGCCAACGGGAAATCGTTTCTTGAAAACAATCGGGTACGGGCGTAATTGAGAGAGTGTCAATCAATATTAAAAAGACGCCTTTATTAGGTCCCCGGTGGTAGTTGCAAGAAAGAGAGAAAACATAAATTTCGTGCCTTCCGTACTGATACAACATTTACAATGACATTTGGCTGCACTCCAAGGTATAAAATACAAACAAATTTGAAAATTGACTTTCTACAAACAAACCAAACCTACTTCAACGAATTAAACATCCCGATTCGTTCCAAATATAGGTCGACAAGCGTAACAGACAAACTTCAGTAAATCCAACATACATTTGTCTTTTTGCCCTATAACCATGTTTTCGCCTCATATCAGACATGTTTGTGGGTAGTGATAACAACAATTGCGTTAATCGCGGTCGACGTTGACAGTAAACATGCAGTTTGTTTTATAATACAGTTGTACTATTCATGAACGAATTCGTGGTAGACAAACTTTTCTTCATTCCATATTCCATTGGAAACCGATGTCAATAACGTGAGTGATTTGGTCCCATCAATCCAGAAGTTAGGACCGTCAGACTGTAGTGAACTTAATTAATTGCCTCTACCAGACTGTTTATTTCCATTTGTAGTGTGAATGAGAACGGTGAACTGCTAAACTCTACAGTCGTTTAGCTAATCCGTAATTCTAAAAAACGGAGCAAGGTAACAGAACAACGGACTTTGAACAGTTGAGTTGACTTTATTTCAACAGATGGGTTAATCAAAGCGTATGGGGGGGACAGTAACCTGACTACGGCTGGAGGGTTATCATCGCAGATCACACCTTAAACACGTAATTTGGTATTTCAAGTTTACTACTTATTATGTTTAAGTAGTTCCAGCAGTTTGGATACCCCTGCTATGAGGGCTGGTAGGCCACATCTTGTGTGAAGTTGCGATCTAAGCGTAGGTGGGTGTTACGTTAAACTTGCCGTGCAAACATCCTATAAAGGATTTCAAAGGCCTACGATTGTAACGAACAAGGATGTCGGCAAATAAGCGCTTTCTTTACGTTGTATTACTAGGTAGAACACAAGTGATTGGACATTCACTAATTCTATCAGCAGTAGGAGTGTGAGCTGGGTTTGAAATCAGTGTTTGTCTGATCCATTCATCACTACAACCAGGTGCATAGTTGTTTGGCCTCGTGGCCGAATTATTACTTCTGACCGTTTAATCTTGACTGTCATGGCAACCCAGTGTATATATGAACGGTCAGCGAATTCAGCATATGAGGAAGACAAACAAGACGTGAAATTAATCGGTTCTCTTGTCTACTCATTCCACTTCAAGTATTGCAATTCACTAGATTCACTTCATTGTTTTGATGTTTCGACGAACATGGTGTGGTGTTTTGCGTGGGAAACGAATTCCGCGAAGCAAAGTATGTTGGCCAAAGTTGGGAAGCCCCACACGTTAATTCCTCTGTTCAGACAAAATTTATTTTCATTCGTCAAGTCGTATCTCGAGCGAAATATTCCCTAGAGAAACAAATGAACGGAAAGATACAGGATAAATTACATAGGTGTACAGTACTTGAGTTGGTCAACAAGGGCTAGATAGGACAAGCGGATGGCTGCGGTTTACCCCGTAGACCGCCTGGATAACTTGCTAAACGCCAGTGATTCTTGGGCCTGATTCTGCTTACACGGGACTGTGTGCATCATCAGCGCTTCCACCGAGTAAACACTATACTCCTGGTACCTCACGAACTTAGACAATGTGTAAAGGTCGAACAACTCTGATAACTGTCTATGCGTTTCAAGTTCAGACGGAGTTTTGACCAGTTCCTATGGGAAAGAAATACTGAACTTGAATTGTGTTTTCACTACAACTAATCAGTTGTGCATACTCCTGCTATAACCGCCGATTGAGCTTCGATTCTTGTCCTCGTGAGTCAACCGTGTAGACCCTTAGCACCAATGACCTCATATTAATTACGAGCGAATGTACGCGAATGAAGACCTAAAACAAAGCTATGGTTCATTGGGAGTGGTGTTCAGATTACATAAACATTTTGGACTGTCGCTGAGACGCTGTGCTGTGAGTCCGAATGTGTATAAATTAGTTATTGAAAGGATTTTAACCCACATGTAGACATACAGTGTTAAATTTCCACGGTTACTGCATGCCAAAAACACAAATATGGCTAGTCGTACACCGTTGTAAACACTGATAAACTCAGTAGAAGGTAAGGGCTTCCGCTGGATTCGAATCAGTGACAGAAACCGCATGCCAAAGTCTTCAGGTGCCGCCACATCTGTGGTAAAAGCCACACTACGTGTGGTTAACCGAGTCCAAATTCAAAATCTCTGAGCCGTTGATGTGGCTTCTCAGCTCAGTTGGTAAGGTTTTTGCCGCGTTTACGTATGTTGCTTCCGCCGCTGATTTGTATCCAGTCGAAGTTCCGATTTTTCGTGGTTGGTCTCTTGCGAATTTGCACTGAATTAACCAGTGACCAACATAAAATAACTTTCTGGTTAACGCAAGCAAGTGGAAGGTTGACCCAATCCCACGATCGTACTAGTTACTTGGCTTGCCAGTTTCTCAGAAATCACAACTCCCTATCTCAACCAATGAACAACTGAGCATTGCAAATCAGTGACATGCGCGAACTACCGACCTCACTCGTTTTCAATAGCACCCAGCCTTGACTAACCTAATTGAGTGCAATATGTCCTGTGCATCATCACATGGCTTATTCGGGTCGCATAACAGCAAATAATAAATATACCAGTTTATTCTGACCAGCATTAAATCCTCTTAGACAAACCACCGAAAGTATATACTCTTTGTGGATATATACTAGAAACCAAATGGATTGTAAACAAACGATTACATAATTTACTAACTGAGCTGTTTAGTAATAGTCGCATAAACTACTAGAAGCCCGACTGTTTGGCACTTTGACCAGAACCGTCCTCGCCGAGAGCGGTGGATCGGTGAACATTTGAATACGAAGTAAGAAGCAACGGGAGCCGATTAGGGTAGACTGGGAATGTGAACATACCGTTGATGTCACGTGGGGCAGCGTTTGCGATATGCAATTTTAGTGAACACAACGCAGCAGGCGACCCCTTGTGGTTCAACGCAATGAAACAGTCACAGACTTCATATTTTGCGGCCGTTGTGTCATTGTCCAACCACTTCCTGAGTTTACTGAACTATCACTGGTATCCGGCGGAGTGAACATTTCGCCACAGCAGGTTATGCAGTTCAGTTGTTAGACCACTCGGATGCATATTAATGTTGTTCATGCGAACATCCTATTTGACGGGTTGGCAAATTGACAAAGAGAGATGTCGGCTGCAACGTCCATCTGAATCCGGTCGAATGTGAGTGACGCTCATTTTGAAAAAAGACCAAATATTCCATCACATTCACAGGAGAATCATGCATGAGTAATGCAAGTTGTATCGGAATGGTGATTCATTGGTCTCCACACGGTCTCCACGTCATACAATGCACATCACATATGACCACTTGGAAGACACCTTTATTCTACTCAATTAACAATATGACTACCGAACCTATATTTATGGACATCGTCCAGAAAATGTCAACCATCAATAATCCAAAGTTTCTTAATTCGGTTGATTACCTACCCCTTTCCGGCAATATGAACCACTTAATGTGTTAGTTGTTCGTGGGCAAAATGGTCCAGAATATAACCATGTCTATAGTAGACCACCACTTACGAATTTGTGCAGTAAGCCAACGAATCAAGCTAGCAGCCTGGCTGCATAGCGAAACTTATTAACCCATCATCTCAACATCCGACGTTACGTTCGAACAGAGCATGCGGATAATGGATCTATTAATTTGCCACCTACTCCTCATTTCTTTGTTCAATCACCCAAATCGCTATGGCCTACTAGCACGACACTAGAGTGGCTAGTCTGTAATCCCAAGATGCTTTCAGATTCACACCTTACCGGGGACCACCCAATCGCAACATGTCTGTGAATTGTGGTTGTTGTGGTCACCACACACCGGTGAGATATTTAATGCTGCACCCCCAGTGGACTGCCGGCCGTGTTGTTCATATGAGAACGTGCTCCTTGAGTGGAGCACTTGCAAATATCCGTCGATGTGATTCCCACTTCTGAGGAATTGGTCTTCAGTGTGTTAGTCCAATTGTCACATGTTGATTATGTAATCACGTTCGGATGATCACAGAGGTACATGCCCGATGGTGTTGGGATCTGGCAACATCGGTGTTCTACGATTGAGTCACAGTGTCTTGCATACATATTCTTGGATGCATTTCCTATAATGCGGTGGCCTGTTATCTTGCTGAGATCATTGTAGCATTTTACTGGTAATCTTTGAGCAAGTGTTGACATGCTATGCTCGAAGCATTCCAAATTACGATGAGTTCGTTGTGATTGTGGGCTATCACCCCGGCAACGTTTACAAAATGTAGCTTGAGTGGTTACAATAGCTGTAACCCAGCAGGAGACACCCAGTCATCTGTAGTGGAGCTCTTAATCGGGATAGCTTGAGTACCTACTAACAGTTAACGATATCTGATGAGTGGTCGAAGATGTTGGTTCTCACAAGTGGAAGTGGTTGAGCGTTCACACATGATAATTTGGTCGTGCCTAATGTGAGGTCAGGGGCGCAGTGGTCAGCACGGAAGCCTCATGAAAGTGTGGTCAGAGTTCTAGTCCCTGCAGTGGTAAGGATATGCACTACTGACGAGCTCTAACAAGAGCGAAGCCCGAATCTGGTGCTTCTTTTCGGAACAGGTCGATCAAAATTTCTGTGGGGATTGGACAGCTCCGATCAGTTGTGGGTGATGTTGCCTCTGTATGAAATAACGATATCCCAGTGACAGTCAAAGAAAAGGCTACGTCAACGGTTTCGATCTTTATCATTAAGATCGATGCACAGACCTAATGCAGTGGAGCTCGTCTGGATCGTGTCCTGTCCTGTTCCGTTTTGTTACTTTGTTCCGACCCGGGTCCAAACGCGTCGTGCGCGCCCGTGTACTGACCGCACCAAGTCACATCCAGTTGGTGCGTTCCAAATGGTTGAGTGTGCAAACGGTATCCTCGGGAGTATGTGCGTTCGGGCCGGTGAATGCATGGACGTTCATGTGCAGGTTGTGACAGTGAGCGTCACTCATACCTATTACAGTGGACCACTAGGTGCGAGCAGTCAATCAGTTTGTTGCGATAATTGATGGGTTTGCTTTGTAGCCGTGGTGGTTGATAAGCTAACTTAGATGGAAGGTACTGCAAGTGACCTGCGCAGTTTGTTGGATCAGGAGGGGTTGCATTGTCCGAATAGGTTAGTAGCTGACCAAGTGTCATAAATAATTTGTGCCGGGTAATACTGACTGTCAGTACGAACAAAGTTACGTAATCCACGAAGCATCAGTGGTAGTTGATCAAATCAAGCGGTTGATTCTAGTTTGGTGGCTAGAGCAACCCTTAGTGTTCGGTGCAGTCTTTCGAGCATTCCGGTGGGTTTTGGGTGGTACGCTGTGATATGAATCTGGTGAATCCCAATGAGATGTTTAAGTTGCCCAAACAAATGATACTCGAATTGGGAACGGTGGTCCGTAGTTATAGTGGACGGTATACCAAAGCGTGAAATCTATCCGACTAGAAATGTTGTTGCCAGGGTTTGAGTGGTGGTATCACAGATCGGAAACGAGATGAGATGACCCCTACACGTCTAACTGACCGGAACAGCCAGAGATGTCATATATTATGGTTGCTGTGTCGTTGTCTAACGGTTTTCGGTTCAGTTATCCGACCAATTGAATGAATGTTGTGAGATGCTAGAAACCAGCGACACCGCACATCAGTGATCCTCACGCCACCGTCACACTTGACGGGTTGGCCAGCTGACAAAGAAGGAAGCCGGCTTGAAAGTCCAATTGGGTGCAATCGAAAGCGAGAGTTGTTTAGTTCAAAAGAGACCAAAGAGTTTAATGTCCTCACAGGAAAGTCATGCATGAGAAACGCAAATGGCATCGAAATCATTATTCATTAATATCTTCCGTTGGAATCCATATGTGTACGTCACACAGTGCGTATCACCTGTGGCCAGTTGGCAAATATCTTTCTTCCATTCAACTAATGATATGGCCGCGTGATCACCAACCATGGACACTGTCTGTAAAATTCCGAATGGAAGCTTCTAATTCCGATGGATTACTTTCACCTCTACAGTACCAAGCTGAAATCATAGTATTCTCCCAACAGCAGACTATGATTGATCAAGGGGTATATGACATGTTTGGAGCTGGAAGACCAGTCTAATCCAAAGAAATTAGATTGCACGTACGATTGCGGGGAATCAGTATCGCTGACATGCATAACGAAATGGTTGCTCCGGAAGCCATATGAGAATGTAATTTTAGAATGGAAAAGATCGGTCGTCAAAAGTCGATTAACTTTAAGTTGTAGAAGGGCATGAGCAATCCGTCCAATCAGCAGACGCGTGAAGCGAAAGCGCTCCAGGGGAGTGAGACAACGTGCGTCAGTCACAAATGATTCCATGACATTGCATGATTGCTGTAGTAGGTCAGATTGAAACTCGGATGATGTTGCTTGTGGGTGACTTCATATTTCACCTTCGCAATTAGCCACAGCTCAAGTGCTGCGTGTGCGTCTGGCTCCACATTTGGTATGAATTTGTTGGCAAATAGTTGAGGACCCGATTGAAGCTTTGGCAAATCGGCCCATCCGAGCATACAAATTTTGTTTCTCCACTGGTTACTTCGGCATGGCAATTTGGCAGCATACCAAATTTTGAGTCTGACGACTGATTTTTGTAAGTTTGTTTCGTGTACTCCCAGAAATGCTCCGGGAATTGGGAATGTGTCAGGGTTGTGATTCAGGTTGGCGAAGTATGTCTCGTCGGGTATTTTGTTTGCGGCCTGACTTGCCAGAGTGTTGTACAATTGTTTCGCTCGAGAATTGTTCAGCATGTAGTCGACGAACTCGCGACGGACAATCACGTGAACCGGCTCCTTGTACCAGGTGAACTGTGGTGTGGAAATCGCGGTCATGGTGGGTCGGGGGCGGGGTGAGAAAGAGGTGTTTAGAGTTTGAATTCGTCTATTCAAGTGGACGGGATTTCAAAGTCAGTTGTCTGCAGCAGTTTTGTACACAGCAAATCGGAATGGTTATTCACGACATTGATAGTGTAGTGCAGCTTACTAGATCACGCTACAGCGATCAGTGTTGCGCACTTCCAGGACCCCAAGGAAATGCGTCAAACTAGCGACCGTGCTGTTCAAGCCGGTCATTGCGGATTGTGAAGCTTTTTCTTGTGGTGGAGCCTGAGAGCCTTAGTGTTAGGGAAGACTGTGTGGAATTGTTCACTAAATTGGGCAGGTGTTTATACTCGGATGTAAAAAAACTGTGATGATATTGACGATGATTTGAACGTATTTGTACGATGTACTGATTCAGGCAATAGCAAACAATCGTGTCAACAGTCCATAAGCCGGACATCGGGCCGTATTGATTGGTCCGGTGTTTAGGACTATTTGAGTGTTTGGTGGCTGTGTTACTTGAAGCTTCAGGTAATGAAACAAAATTCCGGTTGCTTTTACTTTTCATGTTATCCTCCATAATGATTGTCGCTCGAAACTCTGCTTCCCTGATGTTTGAACTGGCACAAATGTGGGATCGATAGGAGTGGACGTTTTTGATTTACCTGAGCAGTGTTTACTCCGCTGCCTACCACGCCTCATAACCGTTCTCTTTTTAAAGTGCGTTGTTTCACTATATTGACGGTCTCAACTGATTGGAATTTTCAACGCGGTGACCGTAGGATGATGCTGTTTCCAGCTTACCGTCCTAGCACTATACCAACGCTGCATACTTCCGCAATAACAATTTGTGACCACTGTATTTTCTGGTGGTATCTTTCTTACGTACAGATCAAATAGTTGGCAAACAATTTGAGGGCCGGACTCATTTCCCACACCCTCACCACTCTTGTAACTCGTGACCTAGTCATTACAACAAAGTCCTGTAGCAATGTGAATGACTGCGAACCAAATTACATATATGCACTGCCGCGTGTCCGTTATAACCAGGACAGTCAGCGTCACGGATTTTTCGGACGGTGCTATTTCTATCCTCGAGATTGATTACCGCGTGAATTCAAGGCAAGCCGTAGCTTATCGACCGGTCAAGTTAATTGAAGCAATACTAGTCGCAGAATCCCCACCACAAATGTGCGTGCAAAAGTGACTAATTGTGACGCTCAGACCTTCTTGATTTTAACAGACACGTGGCCACTATATGTTTGTATTTTGGTTCAAAGTATTGTGCACATTTTCACTGTCGTTCCCAATGTTCATGTCACACGCGGTGTGACTAATCGACTTATGAACAAAGGGTTTATTACGTAAACTACTTGTTATTAGTGTAAGATTATAGTCGGTAGTAATGATCAATTTATGACAAGCCATCGAACCAGTAGACGTAAGTTCGTCTGAATAGCACTTACCGAAGATAATATGCAAAGAGGATATTTTGGAAAAGTACAGTTGTGGTAGGATTATGTGCTCATTCTGTGTGTCCCAGTACAAGTGATTAATGCCAGTTTGATTCAACGTTCATATACATTGATTGCGATCCATAGATTTCTCGAGTTATTTTCACCCGTTTTTGTGCAAACTTGATTTTTGTCTGAGAGAACTTTAAATAATAATCAATCTGCAGCCTTCCTGTACGATTAGATTGTTACTTGTGAGTGTTATACACTGCCCAATTTGATACTAATGTGAGTGCTGCTAAGAGACGGGGTAGTCGTATAATTTTGTATGCTGGTGGATGACTTGCTCGCCAAATAACAACGAAGTGCTTACATATGGAAGATTCTGCTCGGAGCGATTCAGGCGTCAATAGTGAGGATGTCACGCCTAAGTGAATTTTGGTACAATACGAGAAACGTCAGTGATTTGGTGAAACACACACAAAGTACAGGTTGTTTTAACAAGAACCCACGTTGAATCCCAGAGAGCGTGCGTCGGAAAAACGATCTTTGTTTCGTTCACCGTGTGCCGCATCGACCACATTAGTGCCATTCATGGCACGCAGTGCACTCACAATTTCCCAGTTGGTCTTCAATGGAAACTCATGTCCAGTCAGATTGATCCAGTATTTCCATTTGGCATCTGCTTGCATCAGAAGCTGTGCGCACAACAGTTCCGGTTGAAGTACACTCAACGTTCCCCACTTCACATCCAAGCGTTTCTCCGAAGGAACGAACAAGATATTGCTGCCGAGCAGCCTTGCCGCTTGGTGTAAATAGCTCTCGCTTGCTTTCGGAGTTTTTCGATCCACATGAATGCAATATTGATTGTGTGATCGATAGATAGCTTTCAGCAATCTTACTGCTCGATCTAGATCGGTGAACACCATAATGCTGTAGGCCAGTGGGAAATCCAGCTCCTCTGGACGTTCACTGCTGACAGACGATAGATTTACTCCGTTACTGCTGTGTTCGTAATCCTTGCGTTCCACTGCTGTGATGGAATGTCCCGTTAGAACATCGAGCATTTGGCTGCAAACATACACCAGTCCATACGTTGTCATTACTAATATATACAACCCAGCCGCTTTGTTGAACCACATTCGTAGGTGAGCGTCGGTGATTTGATTCCGCATTCCTGAAGAAAGCTATAACGTACTGAAGAGGGAGGTGTACAGTACGTTAGACTAAATTTACCTTAGTTTAAAATCAGTCTCTTTGTAAAGCGGACACTTGGATACGGGCTGTATGGGCGGAAGCCAAGGTGAGATCAACTCGGTTAGTTGCATACTCCCAGGTGTTTAAATAAGAATGGTTGTACTGTGAGATCACAAGATTCGTACTCTGATTGTTGACCCGAAGACTGTCAGTGCCGTACCATCTCTACTGCGTCTGTATGCTCACAATCTCTGGTGATGTATCCTAATTGAAAGCGTGGGTATATCGTGACGTAATTTTGAACTAGATTGTTGTTAAAATGTCTCAGCGAGCGACCTCAGTTTTCAGCATAGTCTTGATTGATACAGTTGAAATGAACTGTCATTGAATGTTAGCAGGACGATCGTATTTGCGCCACAGCAACATATGTGTTTGTGTGTGTGTGACCTGTTCTGCTAACTTGGCGTGATGTTCAGGATTGTGTGTTGTATCAATCCGGATGGCTATACCGAATAAGACTTCGATCGTTCTAGGTTCAACAGTGTTAAATAGGCCAAGTTCAATCACGCTGACCGTTTTGTTTGTGGTATTTATGACTCCCTAGGGTTGCTTGGTGGGTATGCCAAGAATCTGACCATACACAAGAACCGTATTTGAACTGAGAAAACTGTTGTTTTCCGCATCCAGAATAAGGGGGTTAGAGAGGATACATTCAAGCGAAAAGAACTGCAACCACTCAATGGTTACAGTGACACCCGGCGTGTTATCCTGTGCTGTCATTAAACCTTCATCAATCCCCACAAACCTGATGCAGCTTACAAGATATCTACTGAGCACAGCACGCCCCTGAAATGAGTTAACCCTCACTGCCAAGTGAGTCAGAATTTCGAGCCATTGACTCCTGGTAGGTTACCTCAAGAAAACCCTACATCCCGTTCCTCGCAGATCAGACTCTTTGGCCAGTAGCTCTGGGTTGGATGCCTTAGTCATTTTGTCCACAGGCGGAAATGTTGAGTCGGAGACCTTACCTGAATTCCCACATATCAATCTGAGACATGTCCGTAGACAAAGAACGGCATCCGTCAGGACACGAAATATGCGCACGCTGCTGGATCGATACGGTATCGAAAGGCTTTTGGTGCAATAGTTACTTATCACCAAAAGATAACGACGCCAATAAAAAATATGTATAACACGTAATTAGCAGTGTGACATATATAAACGAATAATGATCCAGATAACCAGGTGTTTGAACTTATCAAAATCCGGCTAGCTCTGTACATATGATTGTTGCAGATCACTGCTTGAACATGCGGAGACTTTCTGGGGGAGTTTCAGAGAGCAGGGTTGACGTCAGTGTAATCCTTGACTCGTAATTCCTTTGCTGTGTGAGCCAGTACGAGCCTCGGAGCCAAAATCTTTTCGGTGCCACTGTGTACCGCTTAGTTCATGTCCTCCAGTACAGGCGCGACGCTGTTGTGTCTGGTGTCTCAAACCTCTAATTGTTTTAACATGTGGGATGGCCTGGCGGCTTTTGGTTGGACCGTGAACATGACCAGTGACAGTTCCACCGTGAGTGAGATAATTTGTGCATGTGTGTGGAGGGGGAGGGGTTGAGAGAGGATTGTACAGGCACCTGCGGTGTCGGCCTGATTGGGACTGTCCACCGTGCCGGGTGCATCACGAATGAACACGTCTGTTTCACGAGGTCACTTTGCGTTTCGGATTGTAGGGTGAATAGGTCACGAGACCTCGAGCCACGTTGAGGTAGCATATACGATGCGGTTATTAGCGCTGACAAACAGAATGTGTCAGTTATAATTGTCTTATCCAAAGTGACTCCTACAGGCCAAAAACACCGCACCGCGTCGATCACCATGGAGCTGAACCGCTACGGCATCGATATGGTAGTGTTGAGTGAGCCATGACTTGCTGACCAAGCAGACTCTAGGAACACAGTTGTTGTTTACGCCTACGGCTGTACAGGTTACTCGACAGACGGTTCTCGGGCACACGGCATCTGCTTTGTGGTCTCTGACCGCAACAATTCGTCAACGATAGGCGAACCGCGCAGCATCAGCCCTCGAATCCCGTCCATCCACCTGTGACTAGGTCCATATAAATCTGCCACCCTTTTTAACGTTCATGGTCCAACTATGTCAAACTGATTATAAGAAGGATCAGTTGTACAATCTTCTGTCTGTCACAAACCGTGACATCAGTGGTGACCAACCGTTTGTTCTAGGGGACTTCAACGCACGAGTTGGACGTAAACCACGAATCAGGCTAGGTTTCTCCGAACTCCACGAAGTTGGTACTGCCAATGTGAACAGTGATAGTGCGCTCCATCTGTGTGCTACTCACGATTTACCTATCACAAACACCCGAACACAACGAAATGCATGAGACGTCACGACCCGGACTCATGCACCAGCTGACCATCACCACTTGATTGACTACGTGACTGTGCGACAACGCGATATTCCCGAAGTGAATGACGTGCGGGTTGTGCACGGAGTTGAATGTAGCTTGGATTATAGGTTGATCAAGAACGAAGTGTTTGTGCACGTTTGCACGCTTGTATATTATTAATCATACGGACAGTTGCAGAAGTTGGATGTTAGAGGATTTTAGAACTTAAAGCTGAACAAGGCATTTCCGCACGCAGTTGCCCTTCGTCTGAAAGACGTTCTCGTATCCACAACTCTTGAAGTTTCATGACAAAACTTGGAAGAACACATCACGCCAGTAGTTATGGAGACACTGGGTGTTTCATGGTAAATGTGGCCAGAAAAACAATGGAAGTTATCGGGCTATGTGTTTGTTCAGGTTAAGCGGAATGTTTATGGCGAGCATCCCGCTGAACTGGATCTTTTCGGGACGGTTTTCCGAAAGTACGTTATGGAATCTAGGTGAGTAGCAATATGATTAACGACAGATGAAGTTTGTTTATTGGACAAGATTTGCTCCGTTCAACTTAATATGCGGCAAGACCCGTTCGCAACGGCCAGAGCACTTTTAACAGTTTAAAAGGAGCGAGAAAGGCTGATTCGCTAATGGTTTTTCACGTGTGAACTTGTGCTATATTGCGAACATCATATTCACATGAACTTTTGTGAAAAAACTTCCGTTGTGGGACTTGTCACCAAGTCGGAATATTTGTTAATATTCAGTAGGGCCGGAGTTCAATTGTCGGCCTTGGAGAGGATAGACACAACTGATGAGCTCTGACGGCAACGGAACTCGTATTTACGACCACCATTCAAAACGGCCTGAGAAGGTTGATAATCTTCGATGGTGAATGTTAACTTTGGTAGTAATCTTTCGTCGAGTGTTTTATCCCGAACCTTACATGTGCAAAGGCACAGGTAACACACGTGGTGACATATGCGGTCCGGAATGACGGAAAATGTAACAGAAGAATCCTACAAAATATTGGTCATCACTCTAGGCTATTTGATAAAGAAGCAGGCGTGGATTTAGATCGTGCAATTAGGATTAGACGGGCTAGATCCGAAGGGAATAACGATACCAAGCGTCTCACAGTGTGGTTGGTTGTAGATTGTAGTAAACATATTGTTGTGAACCCAGAAGGCGGATGGCACAAGGGTTGTTTATTTGGAAACCAATACACAACTCAAGCGTCTCAACGGGACTACGAACAGAAACACTCATTTGCACGCCACACTCGTCTGAGGATGCTCCAGTCGCTTTAGACACCATGTCACAGCTCCATGATGTGACGAAAGCCATTTTATATCATTCTGCTCTCCAACGATCCTTCCCATATCTCTCCCGTATTTATCCCGCGATCACTTTGATCCAAGCTGCTACTGAATAGTGGTGTGAGTAGTATGATGCGACCGTCTGTCCTCACTACAATATTTATACAATAGACATAAGGTCACTTATCATTTTATCACTGACCCTAAATACGGCTGGAGTCCAGACTAAACACAGAGGTACCACACGTGGCGTCGTGATTGGTCGGCTGTGCCAATGCACCTGATTGCTTACTAGACAAACTTCCTATACTGTGGTTCGAACAAAATCAGCCTTGTCCAGTGTAATATATCCTCAAGGCTTTAGCACGGTTGTTAGTAGTCACCTGGTCTTGGGATATTGACGGCTGACAGCAAATGCTCTATTTCAAGATCAGAACAATACAGTTTTCGACATCGGTATAGAAAATAACTACTGACACAACGTGAGGATCAAGTGAACCGTGCGCGATAAATCGACGGCAATCATTTGCACACGATTGTTTGAACACTGCGGAACACGCGTGTGTGTGAATATTGGTTGTCTCGTGTTTGACGTTGAGCGATATGTGGTCGAGAATCATTACGAAATACCCCAGCTTCGGCCGGATTTGAACCAACGAAGAAAACAGCAAGTCCGATCGCGTCAGGTGCTCTACCAGCGAACACGGACGGTGGAAAATGACATTTTGTATTGTCATTCTCTTTTGTTTGTCCGCTCTATCCATCGAGTGTTATGTGTGCATATTCCTGGTTATTGTTGTTTGACACTGAAGAGGCATTATGGAAGGATGGCACTTTCAATAGTCCACTTTCTCACTGCTTTGTTTAAATGACACACTGATGTTAAAGTCTGGCATTTTCGTTTATCTGTGAGTGAAAGTATGTTTTGCAGAGTTCTTAGTCGCACCTAACAGGGACCAGCTGATTATGTTGGTAAAATTGAGCGTGGTACGGTGATCGTTTCGTTGACAGCGTCTACACAGTGAAATACGTAAACACAGTCAAAACGCTATCTCTCACCACGCTTACCCCTTGGAACAGTCCAGCAGGAACACTCTAGCCCTAATGAGCGTCGAACGAATCACGGTGTGGAACCTTCCCTAGATCTGACAACTGGGTGAAACGTATGCACTAAGAAAAATAGGGACAGGAACATAATTCGAAAACAATTACGGTTAAGTTCATCCAGCGCCAATGGAATGATG
This sequence comes from Paragonimus westermani, assembly GCA_008508345.1. Taxonomy (NCBI): domain Eukaryota; kingdom Metazoa; phylum Platyhelminthes; class Trematoda; order Plagiorchiida; family Troglotrematidae; genus Paragonimus; species Paragonimus westermani. The sequence continues at coordinate 35,828 of QNGE01002664.1, forward strand.
CATTCAGAGCCTACTTCCGAGACAACTCGAACCTAAGCACTTCTGCTGAATGACCGATCCAATGGAAAGTGCAACTATTGCCTGCAAGCTAAAGCTTGCCTTTCTCTCTAAACTGCGTTGTATTCAGGTCCGTAGCATCACATTAACGGCAGTTCAGTGTCATCGCGATCCGACGCTTTCTTGATCCAGTTCCGTCCGCTTGTTACACATCCCGATTAACAGCGTTGTGCTTTCACATGTGTGTCTTACTCTGGAGATCGACTCAGTGACACGTCGACGAGCAATGTGCGCTATAAACTTTGTAAAGAATTCAGGAGAGAAGAAGTGTACAGGTGGTGATTGGAGCAGATGGGCTGCTCATTTTATCTTGCGCTATGGCTGGAACATTACCTCAGTTGTGTTAGGCTGTATTACCATTTGTTCTATCAGTTTGGAACATCTCCAGGAAGCCCAGCCAGAAGAACAGTTGGTGTAAACACTGAAAGCACGTAGACGGAAGTACTTCACATCGGTTTCCAGTCACAGCTATCAGCAAGACGGAGTGATCCCTGACAACTCGCACACATTAACATGTCACCTGTCTGAGTACCTGCTCACCTAGAGTTAACTAGACACTTTTTAGTGTTAGTATCGCTTACTTTTCGGTGCCAGTCGATTCCAGGTGAACACCGCTGTCCCACAGATTCAACAAATCATTCCACTCAGTACAGTTCAGTCGTGTTCGGCAGGCCTATCAAGAAAGACTCGAATGCAGTGATCAGTCAGCATGGGAAAAATCGACTGATAAATCCATAAGAATTGGAACGTTACTGTTGGGGACTTCGAAGTGAGCCATCGAACGACGGTATGGACATTCCCGCGTTGCCGTATGATGTTGAATCAGTACATCTGGTTGATTGGGAGGAATAAGTTGACTTTGGTCATATCAGTTGCTTGGGTTATAGAGACGTGTCGTAAGAACATTCGTTGATAAGATTGTCCAAACGGAGTGACCTGCCTCATCTAGGTGGTCTGACTCGGACTAAATGCCCCAACCCTGTAAGGGATTTTAATTGGAACGACTACGAAAACGCGACCCGTATCATGGCGAGTTCCCATAGATGACGTGGTCCATTTTGTGTTCAGTTGCATATGGTAGTGCGGATATACTCTCCGGTCAGACGGAGCATTCAGAAGTGCGGCGGGTTCGTAAAAACTCGATTAACCCAAGTAGGAATAGTCTTCAAAATACGTTGCCTAGACGACCGATAGGGAGGAGCGAGTTTATGGACCCACAGCTATGGCGGTTTGAGAGCTTGCACCATGGCATTCTTAAGTTAGGTTCGAGCCATCTAATCGACTCTAAATATCCTCAAACATTATTGAATGTCTGCAGTCAATGTGTGTAGCAAACATATCGTCTGCAATAGCTGTACCCCGGAAAAACTCCGTTCATTATTTACCTAGCAGTGTGCACTTGCTAACCTTTCTCTGTGCCGGCCACAACATGTAATTTCTACACTTTGACAAGTTTTATATTGACCATGTTGATTTGTCTCTTTTGCTTCGCGCTGTCTGCTAACTTCACCTGAACCTAGTCACTTTCAGATAGGTTTATGTTTTTTATTTAGCAGTACTGCACGCTCAGAATACAAAAAAATGGATACAAGTCAGATGTTGAACAGAAAATGGTGATGATGCGATCATTGCTTCAATGTATTAGGACCAGAAGCATGTACAACACCAGAGATGGTGGACCAGACAGGCGTACTGAACACAGTTTAACGTATGCATCTCTATACCGGTAAAGTGTTTGAAATTCATGCATCATCTTACACAGTCTCATTCTTACTGTTCAAGATACCCACAGTATCTGATAAGGTGAGCGATTGCATTCGAGTTTTCATTGTACGGAGGTGAGCCAAACGTGAAGAAAGTAAATAAGTTCGTTGTACCAAGATGACCTCTACTAGGAAAGGCATTCAATGAGGGGATTAGTGTACACACACTCTAACATATGACAATATTTGCGTACATACAAACACACTCACAAATAAGCACATCTACATACGTATGTAAATTCATATACAGTGTTCCGTCCATACGGTTATCATGCTCACATTGATGTTCTCAGTGAAACGAACACTGTCGTTGTCCAGCTAATCATAATTTTTCGATGTATACCCTAACACGCGACAGAGTATTTTTTCTCATTTGCTAATGAAAACCCCATTTTCAACACACGGCTTCACTTGTTCATGGTGTGTTTATTCCCAAACAATTTGCAAGTACTTAGGAGTTACTTTATGTGCTAACACGCACTGGTCCTTTCATAACGATTATCTTAAAAATAGAAATCAAACCGGCTCTTGATGCGGTTAATTTTGAAACATTTTTCACGTCTATTCACCACGCTTGAACATTCACTAGCACTTGTAGTCGTCTGGATGAGTTACATTTTTCTTCTGTAGTTTTCACTAAATTTTTCAGAAAGACTGCTAAAAATTGTACATATCTATAAAATGTCTGTTTGAAAGGAGTTGCTCTAAAGACGGTATATTTTATCGAAATCATCACGAAATCCCAGTAGACTGCATGCAAATCGGCTTGTTTACCAAACCTAGAGGAATAAGATACAATCCTTTGTTCAGATCCATCCTATTCATCGATTCATCACATAGCAAGACCTATTGAAAGACTTCTGAATAGTTGCGTTCAGGCTTACAATGGAACCTTTAGACAATTTCTCCAGAGGTCATTGAATGACAAAGTGAACAAAAGTGTGGATTTTTCTGTTAAGTCGGTTGAACCTCATTAGATCGCTTAACAGGTTTAATGAGATCGGAGATTTCCACCTGACCCGGGAATCCTAAACGGCGGGTTATCGAGTGGAGTTAACAGGACAGTTACTGTGTCTCCTCTCGAGACGATCGGGCAACCTGATCATTGCTCACAAGCGAGAATGGTTGAGCTTTCAGATCTGATAATTCGATCGTGCCCAGTGTGAGTTGAATGGCGCAGTGGTTAACACGGTTACCTCATGATTGGAATGGCCGGAGTTCAAATCCCGGCCGTAGCATGGATATGCATTACTGACGAGCTGTAATAAGAGCGAAACTCGAGTCTAGTGCTTCTTTTCCAAAGAGGCTGGTTGGAAAGTCTATCTGAATGCGAAGGCTGCGATCAAATGTGAGTGACGTTCAACTTGAGATATGTTATGGTTTGATAAGTGGAAATCCAGCCTTGGATCCATAACGCAGTTCGTTGAGTTGACAAGAATATCGTTTTTAGAACCAGACACACAAATTACGCGCATGAATGAAAAAAACGGGAGACGAATTTTCGTAAAAGTCTATTCATCTTTATACTTTAGCGGTTAGCTGCTCAGCTACCCCACCGTTCCCGCAATTCGTTTGTAGCAATCATCTGTTTGGACGCAACACTTCTCACCTAGTGCAGTCAATGCGAACGCACTGATTTATCGGGGCGGTCGGTGAAAACTCGATACATTAGAGAACAGTCTGGCAGAAACTACTGTTTCTCATATACGATCTTGCCCGTGACAACTACAGCGCTACAGGACGACTACTTGTGTTTGTCGTGCTGATGACAAATATACCTTCTGTGGGTTCGCTGAACAAACGACCCTTCGTATCACAACACCAACTATGTGGGGTATGTTTGAACTTGAGTCATTTGCATTTCCATGTACTTCTCCCACGGCAAGATAACGCTTGATGCCATCATGATCGCTTTAAGCTATGAAGTAAAGCACATACTCTTAACACCAACATTTTAAATAAATGTGAAAAGATGGTGAATTCACCTTCCCACGTGGCCTCGCAATTTTGTACAAACCTAGATTGCGAAACATTTGCGCGGGTGGTAGTAGTGGCCAGATTGATTAATAAAGGTTTTCTGAGGGACACCACGGAAATACCTTTAAAAAGTCGTGGAAATTATGAAGGCGGAAGCTGTTTCCAGCGGCAACTGCTGTTGCAACCTCCGAGGTACGCGGTGGCCGGTTTTTTTTATTGACCTGGGTGATCTCCGTCGGTGGGTGGAAAATAGAATTGCTCATCCGAGCACACAACCATTTTACAGTCTCCAAACTTACACCCCCTTCCCTTCTGATAAACCGATGCCTATTGAGCAGGCTCATCTGGCCAAATGCATCGAATTCAGTCCCGCAGTCACCCCACAACTCCCCATTTTATCAAGTCAAGCGTTGAGATTTATTAACGGACATAGCCGGGAACACTTCTTCACTTCGAACTGCAAAACGTCTCGTCGTATCCATTAAGCGAGCATACATAGCAGCTGAAATCGTAGTCGATGACCGAACTCGTAAGCTAACGTTACCTTTAGTAAAGGGTTGGCAACCTATTGGCGTCAAATCACACTTTATTTATCAATTTGTGTGTAACCGCGACGAAATTTACATCGGCAGCTTTCGTAGTTGCTTGAACCGTGGGATAAAGAAACATCTGCTGAAATCGGTTCAGGATGTGACTGCTTAGTCCATTTCGTTCGTCCGGGGATCACGCACAATTTCGGCATCGTCTGTCGTCATACACACGTTGACCACCGGTCACCGGATTAATCCCTAATCAACAATCAAGATTACAGTGCGTCCTGCTAATCCACGTTTCCTGCGTTTCTCTGAGGCGGTCCCGATTAGTCGTCTCAAACCAGGATTGTGTGTACATAAACAATTTCATGTAAGCCTTAGAATCTCATGGATCTAATAGTTTTGCACTGTTGTTCTCCATCTCATTTGCTATTCTATGTCTAAGCACCCTCATCCCAATAGTGCTATATACATGTTTCTGGCTACCGTTATTTGGTACTAAAGAGGCAATACGAAATGGTAGCACCTACCCGTATCTGTCTACCTACTGTTGTGTTCAAATTTATGACTGGAGACAGGTGTTTCCAGTTCAAACGTTGTATGCACTTCCGTCTTTGTGACCTTGGCCTATGACCAACTATCCTAGGGTTACTGTGGTGAGTCGCATCCTGTCGGGCAGCAAAGACCCCAAAATTGGTAACTTACACCCCATGTGAGAAGATTTCGAATCGCACTTTTGAATTACCAATAATTAAGGGCTGTCCACAAATGATTCACAAATCATAGATTATGTAAATTGAATATCACCCAAAATAGGCCCCAACTGTCGCATTCACGCAGACTTCGCAATAGTAGCAGACGGCTCTTGGTCGTTCTTTTAATAATGGCTAACATTTCAAATCATGTTGTGAAAGGTCTTGAATACACCAAAATTAAACAACTTTTAAGCTCTCCTGCACAAAGCTGACCGATCTATGAAACCCTCCTTGAGTATTAGTCAAAACACTGGTGGCCGTACGGTGGGAAATTTACGTATCATGCTCATGGTTTCAATAATTTGTTGAACAGACCCACATGTCTGTGCAAAAAACGCTTGTTTGGGACAGTTTTGTAATTGAGAAAATTCTTCCCGTGAAGAAGAATTCCAGCTACAAATTTCGATGGATTATGACTGCTAAACATTATGTGTCCATTAGAGTGGTCAGCTGCACGCATCGAATATCTGACCCCAGCTCCCATGCGGTGGTGTAACTCATCTGCATACCGTTTTTTTTCGGTTGCCATTGCATTTTCTCACTTCAGTTTGCTAAAGTAGTTCTAATTCTGCTGTTTGTTTTTACATCTTACGGCTGTTTGTGATCAACGAACCGTTTATCTGACCAGTTGGCTAATTACTGATGAGTAGTAAGATATTTTGGTTTTCCACATAAATCGAACGTCACCCACAAATGATCGCAGCTGTCGTATGCAGATACACTTCCCAGCCGGCCTCTTTCGAAAAGAAGCACTAGACTCGAGTTTTGCTCTCATTAGAGCTCGCCAGTAGTGCACATCCTTGTCACGGCCGGCAATTAAACCATGACCACGCTTTCATGAGGCAACCGTAATGACCACTGCACCATCGACCCCAAATTGGACCAGATCGAATAGTAATATCTGGACGTTCGACCACTTTCTTTTGTGAGCAATGATCAGGGTGTCCGACAGTCTCGAGAGGAGACACAAAGAATGTCCGATTAACTGCACTCGATGACTGCTCGATTAAGACTTCCCGCTAAGTAAACTATCTCATTCCGAAATGTGGAAAGCAGGTCGAATTGTACTGATCATGTAGTTGTGCGTCCTCTTGGTACGAAAAATAGTTTGCGCTTATCGTTGTGTGAGACTACTGTTCCGGACTGTGTTCATTGATCAAGCAACAATTAATGTTGTCATTGTGTAGGGACATACCGGCTCTTCTGAGATGAACGCATCGGGCTCGCTGTCATATGGAAAACACAGCACGCTCATGGTTGTGCCTATCGTTCAGTGAACACGCTCGTATTGCCCGGTAGAGACACGCATGTCTGCACATGCATAATAAACTCACTTGCCGAGTATGATGTGGACGAATTGGTTAGAAGGTGATCGTCCAGAGTGCACGCAATTGGCACGTGACCTTGCTTATGTTGATTGTCCAGAAACGTGTTCAGACTGACTGGCTTGATCACCAGTGGACACGAAGATTGACAGAATCATGGTACCATCATCATCCCATTAGAAGCTGTTAAGAGTTGCCAGTCTGGCTAGTTCTCATTGTAGTTCACTTGTCGTCACGGGACTGTTGCTTTTTCGCACCGGTTAGCATAGATTAGTGTAGTGAGGAGATACGGTCGCACCATACTACTCACACCACTATTCAGTAGCAGCATGGATCGAGATAATCGCGGATCGAGATAATCGCGTGATAAATACGACAGAAATACGGGATGGATCGTTGAAGGGCAGAATGACATATAATGGCTTTCGCTACACGACGGAACTGATACATGGTTTCTAAAGCGACTGGAGTATCCTCAGAAGAGTATGGTGTGCAAATGAGTGTTTCCGTTTCTAGTCGTGCTCATATGCTTAAGTAGTGTGTTGGTTTCCTCAATAAACCAACCTTTGTGTCATCCGCCTTCTGGATTCGCAACGATTGGTGCCGTGACCACATTAGTTTGATAAAAACTAAGGGAAAACTGTCGCGACCAGCTGGAATCAGTAACCACAGACTAAGTCAATCATAAGCACAAGTGAACCATGCTGTTCCATGTATCGAAGCACACTGGGAACTGTCCTCTCATCACTGGAATAAGTTCCATCAGGCAAACTGCAAACTAGTGTATATATTCTCTATTCAGAAATCTGAATACAGGTGCAATTGATTCGGAGAGGTTACTTGGTACACTCAGTCGGACTGAAAAACAATACCTATATATATTCAAAATTTTGGTCATTTGAAGGCAATCGAGCTTTTCCCTGTCAGTCGTGCCGTTTACCCCCGGTTTAATGGAGGCCGTTGACTATTACTGAGGTAGGTATCGCAATTAACCTGTGAATTATTGTCACTGTCTACTAAAGAAACCATTATCATTCAATTAAATTGTATACACAATACATAATTCGACACCTGTTGTTCCTTGTCTAAGATGTGTGGTCGAAGTTCACTGGATAGGCATAACTGATGAGTGTTAACAACCATGGAAAGCAGGTCGTGTGTTTCTGATGAACGTCGACCACTGACCATATACTATTTATGCCGACTCAATTTAAATAACTTTTAATTGTTTTCAGTATGTCGGAGGTTTCTTTGAAGATGTCAAAAACAATCACGAAGGCTTACCCTCCAGCTCACTATCTAATGCGGTCTAACAAAACGATCGGATGGTACATAGTGATCATTGCACTTTGCGGATTAACATATAATCTCGGTCAACTGTCCGGCTTCTTAACAGGACATTTCATCAGAGGATTGGAGAACCCAGAGTGCCGGATTTGCGAACATAGCACCAACAAGGCAAACATATGGTCTGTCCATACTGAACGTCCAGAGGAGCTGGATTTCCCACTGGCCTACAGCATTATGGTGTTCACCGATCTAGATCGAGCAGTAAGATTGCTGAAAGCTATCTATCGATCACACAATCAATATTGCATTCATGTGGATCGGAAAACTCCGAAAGCAAGCGAGAGCTATTTACACCAAGCGGCAAGGCTGCTCGGCAGCAATATCTTGTTCGTTCCTCCAGAGAAACGCTTGAATGTGAGGTGGGGAACGTTGAGTGTACTTCAACCGGAACTGTTGTGCGCACAGCTTCTGATGCAAGCAGATGCCATATGGAAATACTGGATCAATCTGACTGGACATGAGTTTCCATTGAAGACCAACTGGGAAATTGTGAGTGCATTGCGTGCCATGAATGGCACTAATGTGGTCGAGGCCATCTATAAGAAGAGAAATGTCAAACGTTTTCCCGATGCACGTTCTCTGGGGTTCAACGTGAGTTCATTATACACAATTTGCGAATTGGTCCACTTCTGAGTGCATCGACAATTCCCCCCATTTTGATCATGCTCATTCAATCGTGACCGCCCCTGAATCGATTATCCCGAGTAATGGGAGGCCAGGTAGTTCAGGTAGACGTAGATAACTGGCAGATGCGCAGATCAGTGAAGACTGAATCAAATATGGTCTGCGTAGGCGACTAATATACACTGTGTGAACAGTGATGGAATACTAACCCGGACACATGAGGCCAATCCACAGTTGACACCTTAACAGTTCTGACCAATTGTGAACGTGGACATAGTGAGTTGCAATGGATTAAAAGCAGTGGTTATATGACACAGTGACTAGCAAACACAACACTGGTGGATTAAATCTGATGTGAGCATTTGTGCGGACGGCAATTATGTATCGTTTAAGCATGCAAGAGCCGGGACGCTGAATAAGCTTTGTTGTCACTATTCAGGTTTGATGATGGTTTTGCGAATAGAGACTATTCCAGTTTTGCTCGACAGTATGCAGTTTGAGGTTCTATCACCAGAAATCGCCTCCCAATCCGCAATGACCGACTTGAACAGCACGGTCGCTGGTTTGACGCATTACCTAGAGGTGCTGGAGGTGCGCAACACTGATCGCCATAACCTGATCTATCAAGTTCGTAAATATTTACTCTGATATGCTGCTGCAGACAACTGACTTTGAAATCCCGTCCACTTGAATAGACGAATTCAAACTCTAAACACCTCTTTCTCCCCATGCCCCCGACCCACCATGACCATGATTCCCACACCACAGTTCACCTGGTACAAGGGGCCGGTTCACGTGATTGTCCGTCGCGAGTTCGTCGACTACATGCTGAACAATCCTCGAGCGAAACAATTGTACAACACTCTGGCACGTCAGGCCGCAAACAAAATACCCGACGAGACATACTTCGCCACCCTGAATCACAACCCTGACACGTTCCCAATTCCCGGAGCATTTCTGGGAGTGCATGAAACCAACTGGCCTCAGTCCATTGCCAGATTCAAGATTTGGCGTGAATTCAAATGGCCATGTGGTAGTAAACGATGGAGACACTTTATCTGTATGCTTGGCTGGGCCGAGTTGTCAAAACTCCGATCCAGTCCGCAACTGTTTGCCAACAAATTCGTACCACCAGATGCGTATGGGATGCTTGAGCTATGGTTGGCCAGGAAGGTACTGTATGAGATTACGTACGGTCGACACCATCCAAGTTTCAATCTGTCCTACTACAGAAATCATGAAATGTCATGGAATCATCTATGAGTGACACACACAACCCCATGGTTCTAACACGTATGTGATGCATGAATCGGTGGACAGTTGTTTTCACAATCTCACCGAACCCTCTCCACATGTCCCCCTATTCACGTGTCAAACAACGCTCCCACTCTTATAGCTTCTCCTCTTCAAATCGATTGCACTGTCATACTCATTCGTGACAACGACCATCTGAACTCACACACCCACTCTGATGAGACTGTTCTGTGGTCTTTCGACCACAGTGGGTTCCGAGACCGACCGTGCCTTAATTCTCCATGGATTCCGTCATGTCCGCCGCTTATCAATTCCTAACTTACCATAATATGTAAATGTGTATGTGCATTACCCATCTTGGTTCTCCTGAAATCAACAGCCTTTTTGGGCTAAATTTTAAATTATTCCTTTTAGGGTGTATGTACTCCATCTAATTCCTGTTATTAACGCGTGTTTGGACGCGCTGAAATTCAAGTAGATTTGAATAATGTGGCTTGTTGCGTTCAGTGACACCTCGGAAAGTGTACTGGATTTTGACGAAGTGAGTATTCATTCACCATTTTACATTGTTGTGGTATGTGCATGTACGTTTATCAAGTGGACGTGTCAAGGCTGGTAGCGTTGGGCGGGTTCGTAACCAGCATTAGTTTTCACATTGTCAATTTCTTTGTCATGTGGTGCTCCACCTAATAAGGTCGGCGGCATCCGATTCGGATTAGCCTGTCACAGTGACCGAAGCCAAAGGACGCCTGTGCTTAGCCATCACTGCAATTGGCTTGCGCCTCACCAATTGCGGTTCCACCCACACATATATCCAGTGTAAACCCGAAGGAATAAGACAGGGAGGTGTGACAGTTGATTGGCTAATAAGGAAAGGAAACCCTTATCTCTCGGACACTGAACAGAGAGAGGCTGCAATGACGAGATCTACACTGAGAAGAAAGATTTTTGAAGTGTGATACAAAGAGCATTGCAGTATGGGAGTGCATGTTGGTGCATCCCAGAGAAGATAGTGATGAAAACAAAATTCTCATTTAACTGTGAATAGCCAGGCAGATCTTTCATCTTACAGCACATCGACAAAGCCGAAGTAAAGAATGGATAGAAGACCACAGACACTCCAGTTTCTAAAAAGAAGAGCGGACTAATTGTCAATGACCAGGATGTTGGCCGATGCAGTCATTAAATGAAGTAAAATGGATATACTGATGTGACCTACCTGACCTGAGCCTAACGTACTCGCCGCCTCTTCGCCACCTAATGCACACACACGGACGCACACTCACGTTAGAGCCAAACAGTAGCTGCCACATTAGATGGATAAACAGACTGGTTAACCAACTGATCACCAAACAACGTCGTGAAAACACGGTTTGACGGCAGCGAAACTCACAAAGGGAAAATATTTGTCCCTGTAGCAACCGAGTCATCCGTTCAACCTTTTCAGCCGCAGATGTATTCAGGTAGCAGTACATTTTTGGGCCCATTCTCATCCTAGCTTAATCCCATTGATATCGGAACACTAATGGCCAGATAGCCTTCTCGGCACGAGTTCAGCCAATTTGTTGATGCAACCGCTCATGACATAGACATGGATACACCAGGGTGTACTCTCTTTTAGCAAACAGTGCAGAGTTAGGCCAACGTGGTTCGAGTGGCCAAGTGGTGTATGAATCGGAAGGTTGTCTAAACGCCAGCTGGCAACTGCGTCAGCTGAATGCATGTTCGCTGGGTCTTCTTCTGGTCAAAGTGTTGCACCCAACTTTGCAATCAGATTACTGTGTCCGAGTGATAGAACAGATTACTGACATACGTTTGCTCAGGCCATTCGACTATCAACCGGTCATGATGGGCACAGAAGTTGCAAGTATGTTAATGATGGAAACAGAAGATAGTGGTGAATGTGACAAGGAGCTCGCATTTCAAATTGTTTGAAGCATGATTTGATATCCATTCGAGAGGACCATGCTTGTTTAGTGTATACCACAACTAACATTTTTGTGGTTTCAGTTTTTAACGCTACGTCACATACCTAAGAGGAATATGACCTACCGTATTTCGAATTCCACATTGCTAACACCAGAACCTTATTTTAGACAGCAATTGCAGGTAGGTGTGCGAGGTGAACAGGTACATTTCAGGAGGACGATGCACACAAAGCTCAGAGATCCTGAAAAGAGATTCTGAGTTCGTGGAGGCGAGTGATAAGGCATGGTAGGAGGATCATACCACATCACCGATTGTACACAACATCAGCAATGAGCTCAACCTGCTCATGTATCAAATGATGATTACTTTGGTTGCAATAATGGAGCATTTGAACACTAGATGGAGTGATGATGTGATTAGTAAAATTACCAAACACCAATTGGGATTCCTAATGAATAGGTCACCTGTATGGAACTAACAGGCCAGATAAACGGCAGTATTCAATAAACACTCGGATGTTTAAGCAGCATAGCTCAAAGTAATGTGGGAGTTGGACCAAAAACAAGGCCGATATATGGGGTGAACGGCGTGCTAGAGACAAGTTAGCCACTACATCAACAATAAATGAAATTGGTGCGAGTAAACCGAAGTGTGAGGTGTTCAGTGGATGAGAAGGTCGTTCAGGGGATTACTGAGCAGCGGGATATAGCCCTGAAAGTTGATAAGACTACACCGGTACTATCAGAACTACAATCCATTTACAGCCAGCGAAGAAGAACGATCAATGATGCAAAACACTAATATGCAGAAGACTACAAATATTAACGCCACTTATATAGTACATTTGCAGCTGTTCACCGATAGTGGGGTTACCATATCAATCGGGAAAATACAGAAATTCACTATTATGGGTTGGACGTCAAGCTGATGAGTGACTGGGTTGTAAGTCGAGAGGGAAAACTTTGGACTGGTCATCAGGTGAGGCTGAATATTCACAGAGCATAATAAATCAATAACCTTCAATCAGAAAAACACCACGTACTTCAGTAACTCAACGTCTTGCAACTAAACAATTACAGTAGGCCTAAATGAACTCGGCCAAAGTGATGACTGATAACCTTGCTGAATAGCCATCGTCATCATCATCATCATCATCATCATCATCGCAGACACGTGATGGTAATAGATTTATTGAGCACGTGAATGGTCTCACATCAACGATGAGACACAGGTAAGACAAATAGTCATTCAACCGATTACGTGGACGACACGACTGGACCGTTGGGATCTAGAGGGCGAGAGAGGCACATGTGTGCTCGGACAGATGTTTGTCTTGCAGACAGCGGCAGACGCAGGTGTCACATTCCTCCTTCTGGTTTGCATAACCTACATGATCATCGACAAGTTTCTCCATACAGATTATGTTGTTGTAAGGGTCCCTCTTCCACAGCGGAATCATGGATTGGGTCACGGTTCCGAGTTGATTCTTCCGATTCGATGGTTACTGAGCGCGAACGCACATGGTCCGGTCATCCGGTAGGACGATTTCATTGATCCAGCTATTTTCCGCTCTGATTTGTCCGAGTTTCCATGCTTCTTCATGAAATAATTTCTCATAAACTAGATCATTCACATTTAAATCGTGAGCAGATGATCTCCGGTCGTACGATTGTTTCATTTTCCTCCGTGTGCCTTCAATTTAAAGACAAGCATGTGGGAATAGTGGGTTCATATGAGTACCTAACTTCCGATGAAAGTTTAGATCGATTAGGATTCTATCGTTAGTTCCAGTTGGGGTAGCAGGTACGTGGAAAGCAACTTCTTCAACTTCGTTTTCATCCGTCCTGGAAACTGTTTATTTTCCGGTCCACTTTCATATGTTTGGATCGCATGGTCCACCAGCTCATTTAGTGCTGAATTATAAGCAACGGTCCTCACATGTCGGATTTCATTGTTCTTTCTAAATTCTTAAAGTTAGTGCCACTGTCAAATATGATAGTTTGAGGAATTCCAAATCTGCTGCAACAACCTCGTGACGACGAAACTGCGATCTCAGATGTAGCATTTGTCACTGGATAAACGTCAGTTCATTTCGAATAAACATTGATAACTAATGAACACATGTTTTGCTCCATTGAATCAAAATAGCCTAAGTGATCATGCTCCCAAGCTATATCCGGTCATCTCTAAGAATTGAGCAACACATGAGGAGCATTCCTTTGAGTAGTTTGACAAGTCACACGACTACGAACAAACTGTTTTATATCCTTGTCGAGGTTCGGCAACCATAGATGGGATTGTGGTTAACACGCAGCACGAAGGGTGAAGTGTTAATTACAGTTCGGACGAAGATGTGCACTATTGAAGAGGCTTAATAAAAGTGAGACCCAGGTCAATTTTAAATTGGACCAGCTGAAAGGCTTATCTGAATGAGAGGGCAACGGTCAAGTGTGAGTGGCATTCAGTTTGGCATAATCTAGATCCCTGAACTCCCATCAAGTCATGAATTACCCATGAAGTGTAAACCCCTAGGGTGCTAATGAAATCCACTTGCTCCGAGACAATAAAACCTAAAATTTCCCAAAATGCATTTCAGAAAAATTTGTCACGATGCTGTGTGTATGATATAGTTCAGGTAAGACATAGAATCGGCTGTTGTGAACAGGTTTATTTGGTGTACATACAACAACATACTCCTAGGGAAAAGGACCTTACTCGGGTTACCAGTAATAGATATATCGGAAAACACCGGTAGGGTAATCAAACCCCATAACAAAATAGTCCAACCGGGTTGCTGATTGTAGTTAGCACACTGCCGTATCACCAAATGTAATATACGAATATGTCTATAAGTTTAAGTCCGAAGGATAACCAAGGGGTCGTAAATTGGAAACAGAATAATCCCCAACTGAAAGCGTAATACAAATCCGGTGCGACAAAACTGATTCAAGTTAATCCGATAGTCACCGCATACTCTCAGAGTTTCGGTGTGTTCCCCATTGATGTCACACAAAGCTGAGACTTCACTAGTGCCACGACATTTATTGGCTTGCTCCTGTCAAATTTTAAGTAGCTGTTCACCCAACCCAAACGAAATGGTAAGCTGTTTCACAAGAATGGATGTACGAATGAAATTAAGACATACTGGTTTAGTACGTATTCCTCCTGAGGCTCGAGAACACTAAAGTGGCAAGTCATTCAGATTTAATGGAAACGCACTAATGGGTTCCGGAAACGAAAGGTTTAAACCAATCATATATTTCCGGCCAATGATCGATGTGTCAGAATCAATAACCAAAAATGTACAAACCTAATCGTCAGATGCGTAATCAAAGAGGTGGAATTCGTAGAAGCTCAGAAGCGACGGACAGATTATGAGGAATGTCGGTCATTCTTAAGGAGACGTTGAGATTTAGGCGTTGACAACAATCATTTGTAATGGAAGATTCACTTACAGTGTCATCGATGCGCAAATTAATTAGCCTAGTCACTGAAATACTAAGGTAGAGTAATGTGATGTCCATCAAGGAAATTAATTAACTCCGGAGTCGGCTAAATAGTCCTGCCGAACTGAAGTCAGTTTCACCAAACAAGAATTGTCAGCTTATCACATACCTTCACAGAGCAAGCCATTCACTTCATGAAAATCGGTTGGTCAAGTATAAAGGAAGCGATCAGCTTGATCAAACGACATCTGGGCGTACACGATCAGTTGATATGATCTGGTTAAGGAGCACACCGTATGTGAGGAAATTCGGACTGGCGTTGTGTAACAACATGACGAACAAGTTATTTGAATCAACCTAGTGAACCCCTTACTACGTACATCTGACGGTCGCTGGGGGCTGATTTATCGTTCTCTTTTAAGATTCTTCGCCTGGCTGTATCAACACTTTGGGGAGTCACGAAAAACAACGTTTCAGCGATCACACCGCTTTCGATAAATTGTCCTATTTGGCTGGTAAAATTATATGATTTCAAGTAGCGAATAGGAAAATTAGTGACCAACAAAATAAGATAACTATGGTTAGATAGGTGATTAACACCATTTCGCTGTGCTTGGGAACATAAACGAGGTCGGTCTTTGGTAGTCAGTGTTAATCGGATTGGGACAGTCAGAGGAGAACAAACTGTTTTAGAGTTTGGCCAAGGAAACCCTAAGTGCTGAACAAGTTGTTTTTGCACACACAAATTCAGGTGACAATCGGATTGTGATTGTCTCGGTCATCGGCTTGAGGGGGCATTTGGTCTTTCGCGGTACGGTGGCCTGGACCTGATTTATATAGGGATTTTCAATTACTTGAGGCATATGCTGAGGAGTGTTGGCTTTACGGTGACAGCAAATTGACTGGTTGATTAAATGGAGTACAGTATTGTCTATTGTGTTGCGTACCGTGTCTGTAAAACCTGGGCTAGTGATAACCTCGGTAGTTCAGTGAGCAGATACACGCGTCTCAACGTAGGCTGTCGTCTGTGCGCACTATACGGCTAGATGGTTTCTTTTAAATTGTAAATCTCTTTTATCACTGCAACGGCCAACGACACTGTGAAGAAGTCGACGCAATTTGATTGAAAGTGTTGTGAGATCGGATAAATTTAAGCCTGAACGTAGCGAATGGAAATACGGAATAACGAATAAACAACATCGATGGCAGATGTACGCCCACAAAAACGCATTAGCATTCAAACCAAGACAAGAACACTTGTAGACTGAGAGTACTTTGTCCCAGGGTTGCGAACATTGTCAGCATGCCAGTCGGACAAAGCAGAGTAGCGTTGTGCATTTGCACCCAATATCGAAACAGTTACAATCGGCCATTGATTGCAAAATTGATACATCACACAAAGCTAATGAGAGTGCATTTGCTCCTAATAGTTCTCAAGAAATGGTCCCTTTTCTTTTGTTGTACTTCATTTGCAATAGAAACAGCATGTCTGTGTTTGAAACATCTGAATCAAACTGTTTCGACCAGGCTATCGTGAACGTGTATCTATTGTGAAGCCAAAGTTAGCGACCCTTGAGTGAGACGTACGGTTCGATTGAAACGGTGACTCATGCTCACAGCTAAACCGACGATGTGCATGAACTGCTAGTCAAGTTTCTTTGAGTACATGTGGCTATCTATCGACAAACGATCAATAAAGCTTCATAATGTGGTCAAGTTTATAGACGGTGATCGTTCATCATGATCGTAAATGGTGATGCAACGCTGACAGAGAAACCAGGGTTCGACAAGTTCACATGCTCATTCGTCCTCATGACATTCAGCAGCTAGCGCGTCAGCGCCTTTAGCAGCCAGTTTCGCACGCGTGAAGTCATTATTGATTGGCTGTTAAAAGTCGCTTGTATGAGCTCAAAGCCAGTGCTTCCTTCCCGTTTCAATATGAATGTGGGTAATAAAATAGATGGTTTAGTGCGAATCACTTAAGAACTGATGCTCTGGTTTTCACATCAGTCATGCAGTTACGAATGATTGGTGTTTTTCTGACTACAATATTCATATGACACCTGTGCTAATTTGCGTACTGTTGTGGTAAAACTACCTGAATTGTGATCTGAATTTGACACGACCTTCACCTTCATGGGTACCGTTACTCTGGTGCTTCTCAGATTGTTGGCGAAACTTCAAAGTAACAGTTTGAATAACTGTTACCACTGGACCGTAGGCTGAGGAAAATGGCTCGACTATCATCGAGCACAATCAGCTGTCGCTCCCACCCCTTTCATCAAAAACGTTAAATGTTAACACTTCGTTTAGTCTCGTCGCTCACGAACGTAAAACACCGAACATATAAGACGTGTACATGGTAATGACAAAAGAAGCGGTCATCGACTGCAGTTTACGTGAAACGAGGGCTGTTATCAATTTCAGGACAGACAAACTGCACGAATCAAAAGTTTGTGCACGAACACAATGCCAGGTGGCGGGTATTAATTAACACTGCGTCGGAGAATGTAAGCAATATAGGGTTGCGGTTGCTCAGTAACACGTAAAACAGATTGTCTGTTCGCATGATGTGGTTTGCAATGGATGAGATGAGATTTCCACTCACGCATTCTGTTGCCATTATCTTTCGCGTTATCGCATGCGTACGTTCAACCATTCTTGGTTGCAGGCACTGGCCTGTTATGCCGATATTGAACTGAGATTACATATGAGACAGGGCATTACAGGAGACCACGATTATGAACAAGTTGAACGACAGTTGTAATTGGGAGTCACAACCGCAACTCAGCCCCAAGTTATACACGAGTTAGAGCAAACTGTACTTTTCGATCTACATCATTTGTGATGTGTTCTTCCTTGAAAAGTATGCTGAGAAAGACATGCTTCAGAGGAACGGTAGTCTTGATCGGTCTTTTCTGGCTGTGCAGAGCAGCAGTTTTTTCGGGATGTTTTTTGGTGAGCAACACCTTCTTTAATCTGTCCTCTTCTCTTTGTAGGCAATCATCAGTACAGATCTGTCGGGCTGTGTGAAACAGCCTCTCTCTGTTTAGTTTCCGAGAGGTGAGAGTTTCCTTTCCTTATTAGCCAATCAACTGACTAACCAGCATTGGCCGGCTGGATAGAAAAGCCCCACTGGCACACCTCCCGGTCTTATTCCTTCGGGTTTACACTAGATACGTGGTGTGTTGGTGGAACTGCAATTGGCTTGCACCGCACCAATTGCAGTGATGGCTAAGCGCAGGCGTCCTTTGGCTTCGGTCACTGTGACAGGCTAATCCGAATCGGATGCCGCCAACCGTGTTAGGGCTGCTTGCCAACCCGACTCACTTGTGTGGTCTGCATTTTGGAAAGCTGTCTGGTTTAAATTCCGGATTTTGTGTCCAGTTGCACATTTGTGGTAAGTCGAAATTTTCCGTCTATATGAAAAACATAGTAGTCGATGTCGTCATGGTGTCCGTTCTGTTGGCTTTTGTCTTTTTAGGTCGTATTTAATTAACGTGTCGTCTGCACCGTTTATTACCCAGTGCGGCGTCGAAAATAACTCTGAATCAATGGTTGCTGATTATTCCGGATAGGCGATTTGGACGTTCTCCGCTTTAGTCATGGATATATGCTAGGTGCGCGACGATGATCAGTTGTTCTCTCACACGGTATCGGCCAATGAATCTTGTTGTCACACGAATGTTTCCTGTAGCATCATCAGGTTCACGGGGCCAGAGTACATCAAAGACATTATGCAGCTGTCTTGCAGACATTGTAGTAAACTACATTCTCGATCGTTCGCTTCCACCACGTCCACACCGTTCTCGATAAGATAGCAAGCTGCTTCCTTCATGGTACCTTTATGTGGATTAAATGTTCAAATAAGAGGTGGACAGACATTGGAACGACACGGCTCAGTAACAAAGCCACAAACTGAACGGGTCAAAGGGGCGCTGATCGTTCTGGCAGCATGGATACGGAACGTCACGCCAGAGTCCACAAATGACGTGATAAACCTAAAAAATGTAGCATCACGTGCTCAGATTATGCTGAAAAATGGTTAAGTTTTGATCGTTCTTTCAGTGATTTATAAATCTGCTTCGATCCTGGATGCCGTTTTTTTATTAGCTATCATTTGGTGAAAAGACTCTTGTGATAGAATTGTGAAATGTGGGATCAAATGAGAAGTGCTGGGTTGGTGAATAACTCGTGCTGATCGTTGATCACGTGGGAGGTCGGCACTGAGAGACAATCGGTAACGGATGACTTCATTCAAGCTGACTAACTGGAAGTATGCTAAGTTGGGTCGACAATGTTGTGTTTGAGTTCATACGCTTGTACGAGGGGAAAAAATTATGCGTTCCTGAAACGGAGTTCAATGTCGGCTAGGAAATTGTCAACCTGTACGTGTATAATGCATGTAGCATGGTTCATGAAGGCCTTTATGGAGCAGTGGGAACAATGAGGTAGAAGCTTAAACTCAACAAAACCGGTGGTTAGGCCGATTTTTCCGTAGATACCTCGTAAAACATTAGTGAACGTGAGAGAAGAGATGGTGCACAGCAGTCAGTTAGTTTCTGTTGTGGTCTGTTTGGCTGCTTCGCTATGAGCCACTGGCTGGTGCAGTTTCACGTTAAGTCGACCAGTTTCACTGTTCACCATTACCTCACCACTAATATCGCTTTAGTTCGGTTGATTGCGACTATTCAGACCTCAGTAGTGCTTGGCTGTTAGCAGATTCACATGCCACTCACCTAAGGCAGTTTGCTTTACCTGAATCACAACTTTATCATTCAGTACCAGAATGGACTTGCAATGGCTTGCCACCCATCCCGGATATGGTTTGCTCTGACTTCAAGATCGCGATCAATCGATTACCTTGACCATTTCAACCCTCACCACAGCTACCACAGAAGCCCTTAACCTGTTTTTAGGATAGCTACCGTTCATAACGTCTGGAAAAGGGTTTGCTCAACTTATCCCACCTTTGGGACGATGACCACGACGACTGAAGCCTATGCCAATCCCAGTGGATTGCTTATATATCGACAGGCAGATGACCGGTTTATCAGAGATGACGACCGTGTTCGTTGTATGTAGTACGGGCCCATTCACGCGCTCACTACTGACGGCGTACCTGTCAGTCAGCGTCACCGTCGGCCTGGCAATGAAGTGCGGATCAGCTTTCGTTGTTTACTGTCTGCATCCGGCGGAGTCGCGACCGTCTACTATGTAGGAGCGAAGCGATCCCCGTACGAGTCACTCTACCCGTGTGAACACATTGGCTGTACGGCCCCGTTCGATGTTGAAACTCAGTAAACCTCTTCGAAACATCTTAGGTTGACTTCCAGAAGCCTGAAAAAGATATCGGTAAACCTTAAACTGGTGTATTCATAGAGGTTTTATACTGAACACTGATGATCACCTGGTGAACTGTTCATGTAGACGTTACAGGACACAATGATAGTGCTTTATTTTGATGTTATTACAAAGCTAAAACTGTCATTATGTCCCGAGTCGTTTGGTACATCAGAGCCGAGGTCACTAGCGGTCCCCTTCAAATATGTTCTCAGGAAAATGAAAGTGACTTGTACGGAACCCCCAATTCCATAATATAAACTGGCCATCCTGGTATTCTCGACGCAATCATGAGAGAACAGTAGTAAATTGTGTTTCACAGTATTACCAACCCAAACCTATTGAGTCACATGCAGTGTTTTCGTCACTACTGTTTAGATTGTGCATGATGTCTGGCGTCCGAGCATGCCACAGATATAGTTCGATCGGGTTATGGAAGAAGACACTAATATTCGTCTCCTTGATTACTGATATACACGCGACGCTAGTTGATTCTGGCATTTTAGCTCTGGGACATTTCGGACGTTTTAGAAACCTAGCAATTCATCTTTCTCGCGTACTCGTTTCTCCCCTGAGTGGTAGGATAAAGTATTTTATTGCTGTTGATGAAAGATTGATCCACATTTATTCAACTACCTTACCTCATTGATTGCTGACTGAAATGACGTGACGTCGTCAGTTTGCTACAAAACAGTATGGTGGAGTTCTCATCTTGGAGGAGATTCCTTTGTTCCCGTCGCTGATTTGACTTAGGCCGAAGCCCAGCTGTTTCCAACTTGGGTTTCTTTTGAAGCAACTCAACTTTTGAAGCAACTCACATAACCGAAGGGCAAATTGTACGACCTACAGTAAAGAAATGTCTCGCGGCTACTTTCATTCTTGTCGGTATTCCTCTCACCATATACGCCAGACAACCCCGAGTTCGATCCCTTCTATATACATTGTGATGAGTGCTTCGGGAAAATTCAAATGCAAGACTTTGTAGTTCCTTTGAATTAGAAGGAAACTGTACACACCATAGGTAATCAGAGCATAGGCTACTGGTTGCACAGATTCGAAGAAACTCCAACCTGACATGCGGATCTCGGATATTGTCTCAACTGGGTCGTCGTTATGCGTACATGAACTGGACGTACAGAGGTAACCTTAATCAAGGAGTATATATGTGCCGTTTGACAGAAAGGCGAATTGTTTTATGCGGTTCATACTGGCTCGGCAAGTTTGTCTTTAATCATGTGTGATCTGCCAGACAACCTCTTGTAATTTTTGCTGTTCTAGGTAGTTACGGTCATAGGTGATAGACGTCCGTTCACAGAAGTGTCAGACTACGCGTTCTGGTACCCTAGTATACACACGGTCTGGAATGGATATATATATCATTGAAATGGGCAGATAACGAAGGATTATATTTATACATATGTGATGCTATAGAAGGTGGTTGTATAAGTACAATAATGAACAATTTAAATGAACGGTAGGTTAAGACCAGGTTTACAAACGCATTTAGCAATGCAGCGGAGGTATGTGGGAAAAAGTCCAGTTAATTCGGGAGATAAGATGGATAGCACGTTAGTGTTACTCAAACGAGAAAAACGGCATACGAGTAATAAAGTCGGGCATAGTTCATGAGCTTCCGGCTGATTTAGATGATATGGAAAATTGGGTAAAAGTTGGTGTATCAAGCAGATGCGAATAGGGCCGGGTAAAACAAAATGCTGACCAGTGTCCAATTTAGAAATAAAGTTATACTACTATGAAAGTGTGAGTAG
Source organism: Paragonimus westermani (assembly GCA_008508345.1). NCBI lineage: Eukaryota > Metazoa > Platyhelminthes > Trematoda > Plagiorchiida > Troglotrematidae > Paragonimus > Paragonimus westermani. The sequence goes on from QNGE01002664.1 coordinate 57,953, forward strand.
AGTAAAGTTAAATGTGGAATTGGAATATTCGCGTGATCCGGAGATAAGCTAGCGAATCTTGTTCATTTTCTATGGGCATTTTCGCCTTTGTTCATCAGATGTCAGATGAACAACAGGCTGTACAACGAAGGCATTTAGTAAGGTGGATGAACGACGATAGCGTCGACAAACATAACTCCATGAGATTGCATATGCTCTCCGGTTTCAATGATTCATTCGGTCGGGGATTTTCTAGTAGATCAACTGGCTCTCCAATATAAGAGCAGACATCGATCAATCTTCACATTCAAAATATACGCTGAAACACTTACGCACTGATGATTCCACCTCGCCTGGTGATGAAACGTTTGCAACCTAAATGCGAAGCTCGGCGAACATATGATTACCAAAACCATCATCCCGAGATACAAACAACACCACCACTGTTCCCAAACATCAGAAATAAAGTTATACTACTATGAACGTGTGAGTAGAGTAAAGTTAAATGTGGAATTGGAATCCGCACACCGCGTCAAACAAACACATCGGCCGAACGTCTCTTCTAAATCCTCCTTTGTTCATGCCCTCTTGTTGTTTCTTCTACAATGTCCTCTGATCACAGGCCTCTTGCAGCGGGGATATCAGTGACTAGGACTAGATCCCCATCTTTAAGCCTCACTTTCTTCATGCCATTTCCAGCGCCTCTGTAAATGCCGTTAAATAACACTACATCAACCATCTCCAAAATTCGTCAGGTAAACCGTGTGCTTGTTACCAGCACTTACCCAAGCGGCACGGTATTTTGGGCTCCTTCGTTTCCGTAGATCGCTCTCTCGTTATAGTCAGTAACTGGTTGTGCTTGTGTGTTCCGATGTCATCCGGTTAGCCGGGATTCAGAGTCAGCAGCCAAGTGCTAATTATTCTCTCTACTTCTGTCATCGTGGTTTGTAGAACTTCATCATCTATTACCCGATCACTCTCAATCATCTAGAGTGTCCGCCTTACTGAGCGTGTTAAGTGGTTGCATGATCGGCCACGATGAATAGCGCAGGGTGGACTGAATATCCACTCACAGTTTCTTTCTGTGAGGTACCTATCTTGTCCTAACTCCACTAATTAATGATGCCTGTCAATTCTCTCTGGGCTCTTCAAAAATTCGATCAGTTGTCATTGTAGGTTTTGGAAGGAACATCATATGTGCAAACAAACCGGTGGAATGTACACAAAAAGTGGTCTATGTCCTAGGTCGTGTCACTTCTACGTGCACTGGTCTTAAAGAGGGACGGGTAGAAATAGATCCGAGTCGATTTCCAGTTTTCCGTTTGCGTTTGACTGATAGAGAATCGAAGTAATCAAAGACCAGGGGAGTAAATGCCGGCTGGAAGTGCAAGAAATAATTCCCAATTATAGGTGTCATACGCTGGCCACTCTGTTTGACATTCCAAATCCTACACTTCGCACAATCTTGCAAGGATTTGTGGACTGCAGGAGTTCCCTGCATAATCCAGTACCGTTGATAAATTTCTGCTGGTACATGAGATGCTCCGATATGGTCACTTTTTCATGATAGTCAAAAACAAGTAAACACATTGCAAAAGGTTTAGCTGGTAAAAGAATGGGATGTTTCGCATTACATGACAGTGGAAACCAGTTCAGCCCTCCTCCGGCCCATAGGATACCACTTGCTACAAAAGGACACAACTTACTCCGAGGACTCGCAAGACGTTTCAGGCACCTAGTGTGTTGTGACCGCAAAAGTCGCTTGGCCAGCAGGTTGGTTTATTGCGCATACTTCAGTACAGGCCGTCACTCACGTGCACGACAGACATGCACTCACATACATTGGGTGACAGTACGTTGTCATTCGCCTTGGTGAAAGTTATCACACAGCATGTACACACTGTTCCGATAGTCTCTTCTTGTCCGTCGTGTTCGGGGCTTGTCCTTTTGTTCCTGAATATCGCCTGTGGGTAATACACTACTTGTGAGTAGTATACTACTCACAGCGAAACTGCCTGTTATACAACACTCCTTCCCCTTCTGAGGTTCCTTGGTTCCTTTGCATTTGTCGACGAATCCTCTCCGATCGACGCGGTGTTTCCTCCCGGATTATTGATCTTCTGGTTCGTCGCGCCGGCATCTCGTGCCACGTTGCTAACTCACTGGCGTGCACTCGTTTCGTCTCGCCGTCCTTCTTGATCCTGTATACTGGGCCCCGTCTGGATATTACCAAATACGGACCTTTCCATCTAGGCAAACATTTTCTTGATCCTGGCCCGCTGGCACCCGTGTTCCGATGATCTCGATACTTCACCAGTTCTCCTAGGTTGAACTTTCTAGTCTTGTCGAACCGTTGCCTTGCGGATTGCTCCTTTGTGCGTGCCTGCGATGCTTTCAGATTTCGTTTGGCTCTTTCTCTTTCGGCAACCAAGTCTTTAGTGGAATCAATGCACTCTGGCTATACCCCAATGCCCTGATCCACCGGAAGTCGAGGGGTTCTATCGTACATCAATTGAAATGGAGATTTCTTCGTGCTCACCTGCACAAACGCCCGGTAGGCCAATAACACCAGTGGCAACACAGACTCCCAGTCTCCTCCTTTGGCTGATAAACATTCTTTGACCGCAGGTAGAAGATGAACTCCCCAAAGTGATCTTTGGAGTCAACGGCTTAATAATGGAACAGGACCCGCAAACACTAGTACGTCTACAACGTCAGGATAACGTCCTACGGAAAGTGATTGAAGCTCTGGCAAGAGGCGTGAGAATCCCCACAAATACTGAGGATGAGGAGCTGAAAATAATTGCATCCCAATGGAGAAGAGTTGCCTTAAATAGTGCAGGCGTATTGACATGGCAGCGTGGTAGTCATCCCGAGACAACTGAGGAGGAAAGTGGTGACAGACTACCATGAAATGGCACACACCGGATGCACTAGGACGTACGATCTGCTGCAACAAAGAGCATATTGGCCGAAAATGAAAGAGGATGTGACAACTTGCGTGCTTGCATGCCAACTATGTCAGTTACTGAAAGGTGACAATCGGGGTGTTCAACAGCCTTTACAGCCAATACCAGTCTCCGAAATCGGTGAACTCTGGTCTATGGATCTTATGAGCCCATTTCCGCTGAGCGCCCGCGGTAACCAGTACGTTCTGGTCATGACGGAACACTTTACCCGTTGGATCGAAGCGACTGGCGTTCCGGATCAGGAAGCATCTACGGTGGGAAACATGGTGATGAAGCACATTGTAGCAAGCCACGGTGTACCAAAGGCGATCCTGACGAATCAGGGACCATGCTTCGAAAGCGAGGAGTTTCGAACACGCATGCAACAACTGGGAATCATGCGCATCCGAACGACGCCGTATCACCTACAAACGAAACTGCCTGTTATACAACAACTGAACTGTTTATTGTACGGTTTAGATCGCTTCAATTTCGTTTCTGGAATGGAGTTGTTGTACCACTCGCACTATCACCATTATAAACTCTTGGATGCCAGTTGGCTTCAAAGGTCTCATTGTCAAGGCTCCTGTTATCCGATCGGATTTCAGCATCAAATAACTTTTAAACCGCAGCATAATTCCTAATTTCTGTATCGACAAGGATGCTGTAACATTCACTCATTTTCGCCTCGTCTTCATTCTCATCTCAGTTCATGTTTTTCTTGTGCATGACTGTAGTAGTAGTTTGACTGGAAGTAGTATAGAGGCAACAATTCCCAACGTGAACTGTTTGAGAAATCCTGCCGGGGCAATCGATCCCCTAGATCCTTTGGTGGATTCAATATGAGACAGTGAGACGGGTGGATAACAGAGTCCGAATACGAAATTTCCTAGCTCCTGGTGTGGCTTCGTAGCACAGGTGGGAGAGCGTTTGCCGCGTTGTGGCATGGTGTGTCTGTCGCTGGTTCGAAAGCGGCCGAAGCCCAGAGTTTTCACATTCGGGTCTCATCTGAAATTCTCAAGGGACTATAAATGAAGGCTACAAATGACAGTCGAGCCCTCTGACTGCAATCGGCGTTGATCTCCATTAGGTGGATATTAATGTAATCACTGGAGGTGTTTCACATTACACGAAAAACTGGATGCATGTAACAGGATTGCAGATTCCGGTGTGCACAACGATTGATGAAGATGATAATTATGGTGATGATGATGATGCCGACAATATTGATGGCGCTGACGATGACATTGATAACGATAAAGACCAGGTTTATGGTAACGGTTTTATTAATGATGTCGTGGTGGAGATGATGATGTTGGTGTCGCGAAAGAAAATGATGACAAGTTTGATGGTGAGGATATTGATGACGGAGGTGGTGGTGATGATGAGTACGAGGAAGTTGGTGATAATGGTGATGAAGATGATAACAATGGGGATAGTCATTCTGACAATAGTCGTTGTGGTAATCATAGTGATGTTAGTTCCGATTTTGACGTTGACGATGATGATGGTGATTACGGTGATGTTAGTGATGAGGGAAATGATGGAGATAATCATGATTTTGATGAAGATGTTGGTATTGAGGATGAACAAGATGACCATGTGAACGATGATTATGGTGAACATGAAGAAGGCGATAATGATGAAGAGAATGCCGGTGAAAGTGGTAATACTACAGATGATTGATGATATTGACGATGATGATAACCAGGACGGTGACCATGTTGATAATACTGTAGTTGTTGATGCTGCTGCTGCTGCTGATGATGATGATGATGATGATGATTATCATGAAGAAGAAGATCGTATCGAATTAGATGGTTACGTTGATGACGATAATGCTGAGGACGATACAGGTCACGACAACGATGATGATCAGTTTTATAGTCATGATTATTATAACACGGATGGATACAATGCCATGATGATGATAACATCAGAGATGGTAACACGGATATTTATGATAGTGAAGATGTTGATGTTGATACTACTTACTGTTGATGTAGTTGACCTTCATCTTGATGATGATTCCGATGATTTTGACGATTGTCAATGTGACGATTTTCAAAATGCTGAACACGATTACTGTGATGTTCATTCTGACGATACTGATGGCGATAATTACGTAGAGTTCCTTGACGATGATTAGGATGTGACGAATGGTTTTTTTGACTGGACGTTACGGATAATTCGGGCAGTGGTATGGAACCAAAGTTTTCAAGGTTCAACCACTCATCGAAGTGTACCTTCTGGGTTCTCCTTTCTTATGCATGCTTCATCACATGACTGATTTAGCTGCCTAGGTAAGTGATGCCCACATGAAACGTTAGAATCAACCAACAGTGTAACGAGTGTTACCAATATACACTAACGGATACGTGGGATTGATACCAATACACGCTGAAATTTCGCTAGTTACGGCAGATATATATATATATGTATCTATATCTATCTATTAATTTGATGTGCATGAATGCTTGCTGCTTCATTCGAAAACGGATGAATATGAACTGGAAGGACGGGGAAGTCAGCAGTGTTTCCTTATCATCAAGATTGCCAACCATAGGTGTTGTGCAATACCACATGTTGGCAGCTGGAAGTAAATTCGGACACGTATACAGCGTACCAGTAACCATTATTCATCGACTGTAAAAAAAAGTGTACGTATGTTTGCAGATTGATTAAATCGCCATCACACATGCCTATACAGGATTGATACAACTGTCGGTTTGATATAAAATCTCAATGTTATCGAGGTTATCAAAATGTCTGTGAGGAAGACGGATGAAGTAGATTTCTTTTGACGGGTTGTACACAAACATTTTGTGGTTCAGCGAGTTGAGACGAATGTCACATTACGTGGATAAGATCAACTTCGAATCTGTCGTTACTTGTTGAGCAAAACGTGACAGTAGTTTGCTACGACCCCACTGTTCTCATTAGCGATTCTGTGGTTTCGAAGTTTGATGCATGAGGTGAAGTGCGGAATACATTTGTTGGTTCTCACGAGGAACGCACGGGCACATTCACATGATGCGTTCCGAATTACTTATTCATGCAACAATCGAATTCGGTCATTAATTATCTAAAAACGGGATCAGGTTTTGGTCACTAATGTGGTCGTGTCAACGACCTGCATTTCATGTTAATCTTACGATTGAGGCCAGTTTGGGTGCAACATGATGCAATTATTTGTGAGATTTGGCTGCATCTGCTCGTAAATTTTCCAGCATAGAAATTTCGTGCAGTCAATCGCAAACATCGATCGGAATTAAGTAGATTGATTTGTGTTGTGAATTTTTCAGCCATATATCAAATCCACATTACCCTGTGCAACATAGTTCATATTAGTTACATATAATCTGTTCGGCATTGTGACCTCAATAAGCCTCCGTGCGTGGCAGGTCAACTGTGGATTATGTCTCACAAGCATTTTCTGAATAGAATTTCAAACATACGCACAAACGGCTTATTCAATGGCTCCCGAATATCTGAACTGAAAGGACACTGTTCAATGTCACATTCAATCATTTGTCCAGTGATCCAATCAGCCGCACATCTATCATAATTGTCCAACCGTTCTTGCTGTGGTTTCTCTCGTGCCACATAACCATATTTAATGTCATGGTGTACAATGTGGCCGGTTGGATTCTCACTGACGAACCCGAGCATAGCTGTTTAGGATTGTCGAATACTGGATGACACTGTATCATTGAACTACCGTCATATACACATCAACACCTCCGTACGAACTTTAGAGTTACACAGGATTCAACTGTGACGATAATTCATCTTCATATTCGCGAGAATGGGGGTTCAACATAAGTCGATTGAAATTTAGAAAACTTGAGGGGATGAAACACAATATCGCGTATACGTATACTTGGTGATAAACTGGAGATGGACCTGTTAACCAATGAAACAGTGAGTGTCCGATATCAATGGTAAGTAGTTTAGCGAATTGCAGTTCGTCACTGCCTAGTTCGGAAGAGAAGTTTGACTGTGAATGGAGTCCAGTGATATTATGATGGGTTATCAAGCCGGAGGTGAGGGTGTCCCAACTCTTTGCGGGATACATCGATGAGGCGGCAAGGTAATTTCAAAAACCCTCAGCGACCGGATCGGGGATAACATGGGCGACCAGATGAGCCACTGTTGAACTTGATCGGACCAACGGATTAGACATTGCAGACAAAATGGAATGGTTAAACAGATCGTGGCCACGGTTAGTCTAACATCCCGGGGAATACCTCGACGTGGTCGCAGCATACGGCCAGAGGTCAGAGTGGGTGGATTGCGGGCAGCTTAAGCGACCGGACGAGTTATCGCCCAACGATATCGGCCCAATGGACGAGGAACAGCCAGCTAAAAGCACATTGACAAGGGGTGTCGGACACAGAACATCCGGGTCGAAGTGCACACGACGTACCAGTGAAAACGGATGATGTTGTGGGCCGGAATTATGGCTCATGAACGCGAGCGTGCGCGTAGCATGGTGACCAGCGTGTTGGACAATAAAGATTGTGCTTTGCTGAACGCCTTTTCGCTACAATAAGACGTTCGGTTATAACAAATGCAGGGCTTGTAGGAGCTTCTTTTCAAAGCTAGAAACCGGATTGCTCAGTTGAATAGTAATTGGCGTTGTAGAAACTAGCACTCGAAGTCTGATCATCTTTGGGTGGTTGGCTGAAACATAACCGACCACGAGAAGGCGGATGTAAAATGCGTAATCACCACGCTGTTACTGGTTTCGGTCAGATTGTCTCCGCGCCAAACAGGAAGGGGTTAGTTGATCCGTTCACCCGAAAGCCCAGTCGTACCGCCTGCATGGTTTCCTCTTCATTGGCAGGCAAATGGGTGCACAGTGAGATTTAGGTAGAAGACATGCGATTTGTCCTTCACGTAAAAAGTAGCGGAGGAGAACTGAAAAGACAATCATTTAATTCTGATGGCGCATATGTGATGTTGTGATTCTGATCAATTCCACTGTTGAGTCCCGCATTCTAGCGATATTACTCTTGAAATGTGGAAGAACGGAGATAATTCTTCCCCGTCGTGGTGACCGATTCACGTCACTCGACGGTCATCATGTTTCGGCTGATGAAACGAGCAGTTTTGAGAGGCATAGAGTTGTCAGAATGCCTGTACTGTCCAGACCACATGTCATTACGATGACCGGCGCGTTGCAAATCTCAGTGATTACAGGCAGATACCTTGCAGATGAAGCATGTTATCTGATTCCCTTCCAAACAATTGATATGACTGGATGATACACCTGAATTAAGGCTCAGCAACGGCCAGAAAATGATTCAGGTTCAACTGAGCCACAATGTCATCTAGGGCGCGCCAACAGAAACGCTGATTTACATTTGTGTAGCTGTTGACATTTCAGCTTGTCCATGAGACTATCTGTCAGTGGTAGGGGAAACCTAGGAAAGTACCAACTCACAATTACATAACCTATCGTGTGGTGATTTGAAACCACTCAGTCTGATCACCGGTGACACATTAAATGAGTTGTTTTGGATAGTGGTTAGGACGTTTTGTAACTAATTATTCGGATCAGTGTTACTGTCGTTAATAGTTTTCGGTTTCCTCAAGATAAGCCTCTTTTCTTCTAACCACACTTAGACTTATTGATCTGATAAGGCATTGTCTGATTAATTGATCATCCAACCGGACTATTCGCGTGATCCGGAGATAAGCTAGTGAATCTTGTTCATTTTCTATGGGCATTTTCGCCTTTGTTCATCAGATGTCAGATGAACAACAGGCTGTACAACGAAGGCATTTAGTAAGGTGGATGAACGACGATAGCGTTTCAGTATATTCTCAACCAGAATCGATTATGACCGTTTGCAGAATTCGAGGCAAGTTACGCAGATTTGACACCACTGGAATGCCACTGTCCACCGTCAAGGTCCGCCCACCTCTTCCTGTCATCTCGCCCTGCGTGTAGCAATATTCGTGTGGGTGCATTTCCATCCCCATGGGAGGGACGGAGAGACAGGTGCAAGTCAGATCGTCGGAGCAATTATCTGGGTGGGTGTGCAACCGTGTCAGAAACTGTGTGGGTGATTGTGCGATTAAAGTCAAACGCCATTGATATACAGATTGGGAATAACACAACGTTTCGAGCAAGTTGTAATACTCTACGTTTCAACCACCTCGGGTGGCCTTCCTCAGGAGTGTTGTAATCGATTACAACACTCCTGAGGAAGGCCACCCGAGGTGGTTGAAACGTAGAGTATTACAACTTGCTCGAAACGTTGTGTTATTCCCAATCTGTATATCAATAACATGTTAAACACGACGCCCAAACTATTCAACTTCATTCGTACTACATTTGGTGCGGATATCTTACAAAGTCACACGCCATTCACACAAGACTCCGGCTTCATCCATTGCGCGTCATATGCTAGTGACAAGTCACCGCATGGTTAACCAGTTGGCGTTCTCAGTCATCTTCACGCACCGGAATAAACGTTTAGTTCAATTTGCCGAGACAATTGCTATTAAATGATTGGGGTTGCCGTTGTGCAGGCAGAAGGAACTGATTATTAAACTGAAACCACCATGGTAGTGCTTGTGGATTTTTCCATACCTAGACAGGGCATCCTCTTCGCAAGTGAAGATTTTACGCATATCTCGTAATTTTAACTTCCCCTGTATGTACTTGATAAGATGCAGCGAAATCAGTTCGAACAGAGATCGTGCAATATATCGCTATAAACAGCTCACTCATCCTCTCCAACATTCACCAAATCATATAATCATTCCAAAATTTCTGCGGTTTTTCTAGCCATCGTTTCTACTTCTCCAGGATATCACTCAACCGACGACGACATCAATCTTTTCGTAAAGATCGCTTTGTGTATAGTCCATTGCGATAACTGGCATCTGAGGCGATTGTACATCTCACATCCATGCCAAATCCACCAGCATACGTTCAATCGGATCACATGCATCATGTAAGACACCAGCCTCATTATTTTTCTCATCAGTACTGAGAAACGACTTGTCGATCGGCCAGTAGTTTTCAAGGATGCAGCACTTTCGGCCTACCGCCTAATGTGGTTAGGCAAAAGAATTTCGAAATATTGCTCCCGAGACATCATTTTGATAATAGCAAAGTTAGAATGTGCATATTTCGATCACATTCTATGCGTCTTACATCGACCAAATTTAGATGTTTGATAAAGTAAAATTTATGCTTTTCTGATATCTTCCGCTTACATATATTACTAATGAGTAGTGTGGCAGATTTATGATTTTAAATGAGACCCAATTGTGAAAAGTCAGGGCTGGATTCGAACCAGTGACAGACACAGCATGTCCAAACGCCGCAAACGCTCTCTCAGCCTTGCTGCGAAGTCACACTGGGAGCTCGGAAATTTCATATTTGGACCCTGTTACCCACCCATCCCACTGTCTCATATGGAATCCACCAAATGATCCACGGTATCGACTGCTCTGGCAGATTTTCTCAAACAATTCACGCTAGAATCCACCAACGCCACTGCTGAGCATAGAAATTGTATTACTAATGAGTAGTGTGGCAGATCTGTGATTTTAGAAGAGACTAAAATGACAACCGAACGCTTTCTTAGCTTTCTGTTTGTGTTTGGCCTGTCTCAAGTGACAGAATTTTGGATTATGAATTCATGTCTACTTATTACGATTCGATATGGAAACTAACGGAAACATTCTTCGATAATACGTAATGTGCAGTATGAACAAACTTGATAGAACCTCTATGGTACACACTGTTATTCTTTGTTATGTCTACCTTATCATGTTGCTTTGGCATTTACAAGGTTCATTTTAGGCAAAGTCCGGACGTTTGATCTGTATGTTTGTCGTGCTCACTTTTCACAGATGATTAGCAGAGTGTGCCAAGGATATTTCCAAATCCACAGTCCTAAAGAAACTACATACCAAGGAAATTTGTGTGTTTTAGAATCAGTTATATCGCCACACCTTTGTTCACAATTAAACAGAACAATTGTTTCGCTTATCAGCGCCTGAGATGTGCTTTATGTCAACCAGAGAATGGAACAGCATTTCATGTAGCAGATAAAAAACCAGAGGTTCCGATGGATTGAATTCGAAATATACAGAAAATCGACTATACATGTTATTCAATCATTATGCTAATGCCAGTACATAGTAGGTCTGTTTGATGCCGAAATTCGTTAACGGTCGAACTAGTAACAATACATTTTGAAAGCTGTATGCAGTTCGAAACAGTTGGGTCGCTTGAATGGTTAAATCGAAACAGCTGAAATACGATTAGGAATAAATGTACGCTGCTCCTATCAACTAGAGCTATCGGTTGTCTAGTATACCTCACATCATCTCAGAAATGGTTGAAAGTCAGGATCCAGGAAGTATGGCAAAATCTGTGTTTAACAAGCGGTATTCTGATGATATTATGGTCTTTGACCAGACCAATGATGTTATTTCCTTCAAGTTTTCAACTTCATTTAGTCGAACATATCGGTGTTTCTGCTAGTTCGAACTCGGCCGAAGCTCTAATTTTTTCTAAATGGGTCTTGTCTGAGTCTATCTTTGTCTGACGGAACTCAATCGAACGGCAATCTAGCGTTTTTGATTCAATCCATCACTTAGTTGGGGATTTACAAATGATCAGTTCATCGTAAGACAACGCGGTGAGTACAAGATCTTCAGTTTTCTATCTTGGAGCCGATAACAAGTTTCTCTTGGGTTATGACTCTGTTTCACTGTCTCAGGTACATTTGCACGGCTGAAGAGCTGTAAGCAGAGCCAATACGGAATGCTAGCATCTGCCAGTGCTGGTCTTCTTATCACTCTGGTCAAATTGCTGAATGTATGTAACTGTTACAGACTCTAACATTCACATGTACTTTCCAGCCAGCTTCGCTATAATACAGCATTACATTCCAATATTGTTTCGATAAGAACTCGTCAGCAGTGCCTATCTTTGCAGCGAACGGAATGTTGACTGTAGCTGTGAATGATATTCTCAACATAACTAAGTTAAGACTGACTACACTTATAGAGATTAAAAGATACATATCAGTAATCCCACTGCATGCGATAAGTTTTCTCTTATTGCATGAACAACACTCAGTGAAAACAGCGCACAAATACAGTAAAGTTTCATTCGAAATAGTCAGCTTAGTTTGTTCGAAAGGAGTATACGAAGTGTAGGAATCTGAGAACAGCCTTCGTGTACCATTCGAATTTACGTACACTGGTTTAGTAATGCCACGCAATTGGATCATTGTTCGTTCTCATTACAGTACACGTGAAAACAATTTTAATTGGCTCGTGGTTCACTATTTATTTGGTCTTCTTGTCAGCCTACTCCAAGGCGTAACGTTAGCAATCGAAGTCATCTAACGATTCCTGTCGCCGTTAAACCGCAAAATGAACAGGTTCTTTTGTCTGGTATTGCTAGCCTATAGTGGCAACATATGCGTCGCACAACGTCTAAGTAAGTGATTTTATTAAACCTTAAAAATGTTCGATTATCATGTTTTACTAACCAATTCGAAACCTACATGTAGCTACAGCTAATATCGATCTTACCACGAAGGGTTTACTGATGTTAACACAAAAGTTTTTTTTCAGGAGTAAAAGTCCTTCTGGTCGACAAAGAGCGTGGGCCTGCTAATGTGTATGACAGAGTGAGTCATTTCAGATTTACCATAATATACACGTGTGAATCTACTCTGTATTTAGTTTGACGATAACCGAACAGTCTACTATGGACGAAACTGATACTGTTCCTCAGCGAGTGCATATTATATAAAAACTTACGGATAATTTATTATGAGTGGTAATGATATCGCAATATGTTCTTTCATATTAGGTGAGGTACTTATCCCCAAAAAGCTGGACTGATGGAACATTCATCAACCTAACTAATGCCCATGGATATCGAGATGTGATTATGTATGACGCAGTCATCAACGGTACAGAATTTACTGGTCTACAGCCCTACGAAATATTGTGGCTAGCGAATCTAAAACTGAGCGGCCAAACCCTGCAGTGTGCTACGAGTGTACGACGCCGTCGTTCAGGAACATACTGCTGTGAGATTTAACCTATTGATTTCGTTTGTATAATACTTGACATGCATTTGTTAAGTCAGTGCAACGTGCCATGATAAGATGTGACCAGTTCACCAAATTACATGGATGAGACGAAACTGTTACGAATTTAATGACAGTAGGCTGACTCGTGTACTGATATGGGATAGACTCCGCACCAATGATAATATCTGAATTATGTGAAGGGATTTAATGTCGACTATGTTCTGCTATGTTTCCGATCCGGTTCTTACATGGTACTTGATACGAAATAATGTTCCAATTGTTGCAGCAATATTTCCAGTTACGTTGTACAACTTGAATTAAACCGAAACTAGTCTTAGTTGTTCATTATCTGACAAATTGAACTGTTGCTTATTGTGACAAGTTTATTGCAATCAATTCGTTAATCCTGAATGGCTTTTTCGCTATCAGTTGTTCGGCAAGTAGTAGAGTGAAACAACTTTGCCCATGCTATGAATTTTTTGACGTTCTTTGCTATAATATAAAATATTTCGCACAAAAATACATCGGTTACACTATGACTAGCTACCCGTTTATCTTTAGAATCAATAGGAGTACAAACTTGGTGATGTGTTGTATGCAGTCACAATGGGTTTAGGTAGCGTCCTTTACAGATGACAGGCTTTAACGGTGGAACAGGGTTGAATGCAATTCCAGCTACTTATTTGGTGTTTCAAAAAATCTCCAAAAGGAGAAATAATTGTAGTGAAAGTAAGAAAATGTTTCAGTGAATGTGAAAGGTGAGGACTTCTCTCCTGGATATTTGCCCGTCATTCCTCGTCCGTTGGTTCCATTTCATTGAGCAGTGACACATCTGATCGCCTGTGTTACTCGCAATCCACTCAGTATGAGCTTTTGAACACATCTTACCGGTCTGTTAAGGTATTTCGTTGAGTGTTAGAATACTTACCTCTCAGATTCAGCTATCCATTACACGTATATTGGTAATCTTTGCTCGCGTTAGATTAACACACATTCTCCTAATATAATACTTAGTTTCATGTTTCCCAATTAACGATCATGCAAACAGTTTTCCAAAACTGGATAAGTTCACTTGTGTACACGAGTACACATGTAGATGCTACTGCAATCCATATTCATATGTCAAAACTGACCTAACTTCCCGTGCATCCGTAATGTTGACGCCACCTGACTGCATCAACCGTTTCTGAAATACTGATGATCACATTATAACAATCACAAGTGTTCATTCATTATGTGTTCGCGATAAACATCAGATAATGGCGATGACGCCTGAAAAATGTTTCTCGATTATCATTACACAACAATTCTATGAATTAATATATTACAGACGATCCTGCCTTACCTGGAGAGCAGTACAAACACCGTAAGTAAAAAAGCTTTAAAAATTAATTCTGATTGTTGATGGCTTTCATTGTCGTGAATTGGAAACCAAAGAGAACAAAGCATAAGGTGACACTTAATAATTATGGAGAAATCTACTAAAAAAAACATTTAAACTGGATTTTCAAATGAAAACCGTTCATGTTAGGTTAAGGCCAGTGACAATGATAAGCTGCTCAAATGCGTTAGTGATCGGATATAACCGGTTTTCTTTGGAAACAATTGAATGTCCTATTTGCTTGGTGTAGAATGACGTGAGAAATTATACAAGATATTTGATTTCTAACTTTACGTTATCCACACGAGTAATTGAGAAGTAATTAAGAATAGGCAGGGGGTGTTTCACATACACTGCATAATTCACAATTGCGCGGTTTATTCCACTTATAATTCACCAAACGTTTGTGTTGTGAACCGCATACGAATATTTGGAAAAAATTATTACTCTGCGAGATTTAGGCCTGGCTGTACTTCTCGTACATACCATTTTTAGAGCTCAGTATCACTGGACCTATTACGGATGACTTTTGCGATAAAGTAAGCCAATCAGCCGAAGCTGTTCGATCTGCACTCCAAAGCATTCTCCTCGGGTGATTCCAGTTTACAATTTGATTATCACATATACATTCTGCACACACTGTACGCTGTTCACTAGTCAGCTTGTTCAATCATCTACTGACAACAGTTTTCAATGTGTGCCCATTGAAACGCTACGAAAAAAACTTAATTCGAACTATGTGGTTTGAAATGAAACAGCGATTAGACTGATAAAACGTACCTACTGTTTTCTTCCAGGTCACAAGAAATGCAAATCACACGATTGATGCATGTTGCCTCGAGAAACAGAGCAGGCGAAGGTATTTGGGGAAAATTATCGGACAATATCGCATTTTATTCAAGGATTCGGTAGAACCTAACAGGTGGCAATATTATCGCTCATGCATTGATGCAATCAACGAGAAGAACGCAGGTTGCTCTTACAATGCGATTTGGGTGAGATAATTGACATTACTTCTTGTCAATTACGCGTGCTTCCGATTTTGTTCCGGTTGAACTAATTACCACGGTCTTTGGATCCAATGTGAACGCTTCCTCACAACCCATTGTTGACATTCTATCCAAACGGAAACAGTGTCGTTGTTTCGCTTGCTGTGCTTAAAATGAATGAGAAACGTTTACCAAACACAAACTGTGACATTTTTGTCAGATTTTGTTCAGGGATAATCAATGGAAGCGTGTTTGGATAGTAGGATGAACGGGGATAATAACTTCAGCTTGTTTATAAACGAATTTGATACCGATGAACTGCGGTCAACAGGTTCAATTTAACAGATTAGTTGAAAATTTGTTTGACCCATCTATAAGCAAGGGTAACTTTAATTTATCGCTCCGTATTTGGGATCAACCAAAGTTAACAATTTTGTGCAACGAGCTAAGGAGACATAATAATAACCAGTATTGACAAAACAACTGTGGAGCAGAAGCGAAGCTCCACTCATCCATGCATTTTTTATTGACTCGTCATTATAAAGTTCGCAATGAGATGATCCGCCTTTCACCAAACAAACAAGGGGACAGAAACAGTCCAATCTTAGATTCTTTCGGTTTGTTGAGGCGGCCCCAGCAAATTGATTGAAGCTGGACTTGTGTGTTCAGAAACAATTGTTACTGTATCTGGCGCTAACTGATACGAGTGACCCACTGATTGACTATCCACCAGGCACATAATTAGTTGCTTGACATAGCTATTAATTTGTGTCAAGACAAGATTGGTGCTTGTGAATTGATACAAAATTCTTGAACGTGTAATGATCAGGTACGAACTGCCGAAGAGCCTAAGTAAATGTGGGCGTACTTTACCAGGCTATCAGTGACAACGAAATAAACGGATGCAAACGAAAATTTACAGAGTTCGAGTAAGTTACGATAATCCAAGAGTTGAACTCATAGAAGGTGTTCATAGGTATTCGGGAAAGCGACCACAGTACTCCAAATCACCAGTGTCCGAAAAACAAGGAGGTGCAAAGGTTATCTTGGACTGCTAAAACGCAATAGGTATTGTGATTATGTATGTGGTAGGACGGAGCTGAAAAACTAGATGAGAGATCCGTGTAGTTTCGTCAAACGCTTGCGCGAGCTGCAAGAACAGACCGGTGTGCATAAATTTGTATTGAGGTGTAAGATCACTTGAATCAATCTGAACAACATGAGAAAATGATGTAAAAGCCTTGTTGTACACCAGTGAGGTATTAATTAGTAAAAATAAGAAAAACTCTACAGCACTTCAATTTCATAGGATTTGTAAGCAATAAATAATCGATAACCATCTGATAAATAAGAATGCGCGACATAAAAGTTGTCAGCGAAAGCGAGCTGTCAAAATAAAACGGCTACTGGAACGCGCGGTTGGATGGAATGGAGATTAGTGGAAGAGAGCAGTGATGTAGTATGCGTTTGCTCGGTAGGCGGACGGGGATAAGAATCTGTTTCATCATTACTGTCGGTTGTGTTGTGTTCCATGGTTCAGCTGTATGGTTGGATGGTTTGGACGGAATTTCCCGACGCGCGTCACCGTAGGCCGGTTTGAGACAATCAGCGCTCACAGCAACGCGCTTTCCGGAGCGTTCGCTGGTGAAAAAGTTGTCCATCCGAAGAATAACTTCGAATGGATCATCGTAAGGTGTTCGATGTGATCACCGAACTGGCACAACGGACGAAAACACGAGTGCAAGTCATCAAGTGATTGTTGTGTTGTTGGAGCCGGGTCGGAATGGCATGGAGTGCCTCCATATGGGGTTCGAGGAGGCGCGCGTAGTTCGACAGATCCAGACTGATTCCGAAATGCGATTGATGTCAAAACTTTGACGTCACGCGTGTAAAATTCTTCGCACATTGCGAAAATTCTGAACACCTACTTCTCGCCCACTGGAAACTTAATGCCCCAGGTCATCCATTGACAGATCGCCCCCCACCCCCCCAACAAACTCGGCTGGACATTTCAGGGTCTAATTGAAGAGTAGTCCCAATGACGGATGTTTCACAGTCGCAGAGTATTTAAACCGGAATATCCTGTACAACTTTGTATTCAGAGCCGAGTCCGATGAGGGTCTGAGAACTGTATTAGATCAACAAACGTGAGAGAAAACGTTCAATATAAATCCTCTAGCTAACCTCCATGTTCAGTCCCACAGGTCAGTAAATGTGGATATCGGTTGGAACTTTCTTTCGGTGTGTTCCAACCTTCTGATGTGCACTTCAATAACCCTATTCAGGCTTCCCTTTGTTTAGTCCCGCCGGTAGATTTTTTGCACTTTTAGACAAACCATTTCGCATCAAACGTCAAATACGGAAGGTCAACTGGACGCACGCAAATAAGTGCACGTGAGAGAAGGAAATCTATAAAACTTCAACAATTCATCGCCCCTTTCTTGGAAAATAATTAGCAGGAGCAGGATATCTAGGCATCTGTCGATCTGTGCAATAGTGATAACTTAGTCCGTATTTGGTAACATGGCATAACACCATATGGGATTTGTTTAATGTTAGCCTTTAAAGTACCCATTCCGTTTGAGTTTCAAAGTGTATTTCTATTTTCGCGACTACCTCAAGACCAGCTTCATTGAGCAGGGTGGTCGTCCCTACTTCCACAGGAAAGTTTTTCACACGACTACCCTAGAAGGAAGTGATTTTCAAAAGCTGCTTGCCTGGCTGATTTGATAGCAATAGGTCTGCATAAACTGACAAATGCATCGAACGCAACGATGCAACTTAGTGATGACCGTTATACTGAGGTGCATGACACCCGGAACAATTTGTACTCCATTGTGCTTAAGATAAAACATTTCTACAACGACTAAGAAGATCGTCTCATGTAAGCGTGACCTTGGTTCAAACCTCATATGTAACAAGGATATGCACCGACGACGACCTCAGAAAAAAAACGAAACTCCAGTCTAGAGCTTATTATTGAAATGAGTTTGCTGAAAAGTTTATCAGCATGCGACGATTACGATCACCTGTGAGAGACATTCAATTCATCCTAATCAATACCCATCTCGGCCTTGTTTGATAGAACGTACAAAAAAGAGTTTACATAAGCCGTTTTGTCCGAGAAAACCACGACGCTCTTTTTTCTCATTTCTGACTGCGTTTAAAACCACACCTCACTTGTAACCAACTAGCCAACCCGATCTGTCAGATTGGCAGATCATTATTACGAACTCGTCGGGTGATCTGAATCGGGAAGCCAGTGGTCAGATTGTGTGTTTCTGACTGCTTTGCCCTGACCTCATCCAACGCTATCTTTCCAATGTTGATAGTGAGAGACTTGTCAAAGAGATAGCAACTCCGCTTGGGAAAATGAAAATGTAACTCACGATTGGGACTAACCGACAAACATCTTCTTTTCAGGAAAGACACCCGGTATCTGTTTGACAATTACAAAGGCATTAGTGTTGTCTCCATACCGTTTAGGTTATCCACCGGGATACTATTGTGTGGCTGCCACGTTAAGCATTACACTGAGGAAATAAACAGTTTAATGGGCTGTTCAGATTGGGAATGCCCGATATGCATGTAAGCCTGCCTGGGAAAATGGCCAGATTACACAAGGAAGAGAGAGTCCGCAGAGTGACCAACTTGACAACGAAAAACAAGCACACATCAGTCTTCACATTAAGAAGACAATATAGAGCTTTTACGAATCAAAGTCCCCGACTCCACCATCAACGACACCTCGGAAATTCCATCAAACTAAAGAAAAGCATAAGCCTGTTTCGTCGTCTGTTTCTTTTGCAAGAGACAGTTATTTCTAAGCCGATAAGCGGAAAGTCGGTTAGAGAGACGAAATCAAAGGCACGAAAGCATATACATCAGAAATCCGCGGTAGACATACGGTTGCCAGTGCATGAAGTCTGTTACAGATATGGCTCCGTTGCGAGATACGCGAGGAATAAGAGGCGATCGCACAATCGGGAATATCCGAAAACCAGCAGACCAATCCCGAACGGGTTATTAACCGATTTCATCTAGCCGCTTCAGCTAATTCCATGAGCACAGCTTTTTTGTATTGGGGAAGACCCTCGGTTAGAGCATAGACGCGGCTGCCTTGGTGACTGTCAACAGACTTGTCCATACGAGTACACACCCAGACCTCCTTGCAAACCGTCTCGATTAGGCGCTCGTCATGTGAAACCAAAACCACACCACCTTGAAACGTATTCAACGCGATGGCCAACGCAGCGATTGTCTCCACGTCCAAGTGATTGGTCGGTTCGTCCAGGATCAATAGATTGGGGCTAAACAACACAAATTAGTTGGGAAAATGACGGTGCTAGGCAAACGGTTCAATCAAAAGAAGGAACAATCAGACAACAATACATTACGTTTCGTTTTTCGATCTGCAGTCCATTAAAATATGTCTGGTCAGGCCAATGTAACAGCATTAGCAACAAAGCGTATAAATCAGTGAGTCATATTAAATGAAATCTGGCCAAACAGATTTTCTGTATAAGACGCGAACACAGTGCAGTGTTGGATATTACGAACGCAGTAGAATGATTGTCACAAGTCCCAGGGTTTTTCGTGCACATGCCCCACGGTACATTTGAAAACTTGGGTAACATGTGCCTCATTTGTCACACTCTCCTGCATAGAACGCCAAGAATTCGTGATGAGGAATGCACGGGAGAAAAGTTCAGCGAAAATGACCAACAGCATACACATATTACTGCCAACCAGGAGAGCTTGAAAACTTCCTTATCCGATAAGACACAAGGCCGGTTAGGTACCAAGGTACTCTTATTTCGCATAAGGTTTTGAACCCCACTGAACGTCTCGTCTGAACGATCTGCCATAACCGTATTACGACTGCCTCTAGATAACGAACTGATGGTTTTGCAACAAAAGATCAGTAGTACGGCTCCTAAAAGTGACACTGATCAATGTCTCGTCAATGTTTGAAAGCATCGGATAAGCAAACGTAAGGATTGCCGGTGACCTGAAACACACGTACTGCATGCCGAGGCCCTTATTCACGGGCCATCGGGTAATTGAGTAATTCAGCGACTCGCAGAGACATGAAAGTGTCAGTCTCCTCGTAATCATTGAGCGCGTTATGAAGTAATCACAATATTCCATGCAACGGGCAGACGTGACAAATACTCAGTTATTTTCAGGTTGACCATCACTCATATTTGATCGCATCCTTCGCATTCAGATAGACTTTCCAGCCAGCCTCTTTCGAAAAGAAACACTAAACTCAAGTTTCGCTCTCATTAGAGCTCGTCAGTAGTGCATATCCTTGCCACGACCGGGACTTGAACTCCGGACATTCCAGTCATGAGGCAACCGTGTTAACCACTGCGCCATTGACCTCACATTAGGCACGACCGAATTATCAAATCTGAACGCTCAACCACTCTCGCTTGTAATGTAAATATAACATTACGTAAATAAATCATCAGTCCTCTCGACCACATTAGGAAGGGCATCTCGCAGTGTTTGTGGATGCATAAAAACAGGACTAACTGCCGTCCTATGGACACGTTACGGCCAGATATCCCTCGGTACTGTGTATCAAAACAACACCTGGACATTGTTACCGTTGGGTTGAAGTCAACAGAAAACGATAGCCCGATTATCGGCCAGCAGATTCAGTGTTAAATCTCAAATCTTTTCGAGTATTTTGCTTACACCAATCCAAGGACATCGCGATAGCCAGTTAGGTGAGAGAAAGTTAATACAAAATTGTAAGTTGGATTTCAATCAAATACAAGAACGTTGGACTTTAACCATTCAATACGAATTTTGTTTCACGTTTACTCACTTGTGATCACAGTGTAACTTTGGTAAACTAGGATCAGCTTCTTACTTAACGATTAAGGGCCCACTGAAATTCATGAAGAACTGCCTCGATAACAGCGCGATTATCAAGACATGCAAACGAACCTTTCTGGCACCATCACTACACAAGCTTTTGGTGTGAAATACGAACGTACCAAGCGGGGGCGGTTTGTGCTAGGTCACCCACCGAAAACTGAGCATCATCAAACAAGTGATAGATAATTGTTAACCACAATGGTGTAGTTGACAAACAATACGACTGAGCCATTTGACTAATCACAATTCACAAAAGTATGCAAGAGATAGCAGCGCTTCAAACTATGGGTGCCCCGAATTGAACGCACATTGTCGATTCGGATGAGGTTTCACGACTTTTCGTGTATCATCCAAACAATTGGCCAGCACTGAATAGTGAATACTCAGTTCACTCACAGCTAGGTACGCTAGTATTCGTGTGTTACTGTAACATGTAGGGTTAGCTAGCTAGTCACACATGTGATCGGACAGGTAACTTCAATTCAATAATATTCTACATATAATCAAGTAACACGAAACCCAATTCTCATTTGATATGGATATGCTGAACCATGATGTCCGGATTGTACGCAAAGATATGCCATGTGTATTACAGTTTACTGTCAATTGTACATTTTTGATATATGCACAGTTACGGTTCTACAACCTGGATCCTGTCTGATTTGATACTAACGACTCCGATAACGCCTTTCAGGCGGAACTGGAGCTACAGAACATTTTACCAGAGAAACTAACTTTTTTAAAAGGACTAGTACCGAATGAGAGGCTGTACCAGACTTACAACATACAGTGTACCCTTGTCACGGTGTGCTTGGCGTCCACCAAACAGACTCGACTGAATAAAATTATCATGCCTGAATCTACAAAATGATCACATGCGAATCCGGGTTACACGGATGTCGAAGCAGGATGGCAGCAGAACAAAATAAGTGATGGCTTATGAGGAATGGACAACACCGAGGCATTCGGTCACCAAAACGACGGGAAAAGAGACAGACTAAGAACGATAGCAACTCATGACACTAAACTGACTGTAGGTGTGCGTTTTAAGGATTTTTTGTCCGATTTTCTCTTAGCTGAAGATGATTCTACATTGTTATTTGGTTGCACCCAAACGATCATTCCTCTACAGCCAGAATCATCAGTTCCACACGATTGAGCACAGTGAGTATTCACCAACGCTCAGGGGACCTCAATGTCTCAAGAAGAGATGCGATATCTATCTTTTTTTGAAAATCCAACTGAAAAACGTACACTCTTGCTATCGCACACAAACCGAAGTCACCGACCTGACTGAGAACATTGACTTTACTACCGATGAAACGTAATCACGGTCCTGGGTTATCATGAGTCAAACATCGTTAGCCACATCTGGTTTTAGCCTTCTCATTCAACACTCGTCTCCTCACGAACAGCAGGATGTTCGGAGTTCAGTCATCTGTCTGGGGGTTGGGATCCAAAAAGATCCGTAACAAAAAGTGGAAAAACGACGCATGCGCCAAAATTTTCGATGGCGTCCGTGGGACCAGAAACTCGGGGAGACAGCCAGAAATAGCTACGTTTTGCGCGAAACATGTGAACAAAGAATGTAACTCTGTACGTCGAGATAAATCACAACTGCAACATCCAGTGTGTTTGTTGTGGTGCAGTTTCGCATGCACTATACCCGGTGCCTGAAAACAGACAGCGTCTCGAGTCGAGCACATTTTGTAGACATAAAATCCAGTGGGGACAATGCAAACATGCATCCGGACTTGAAAGTCACAATCAAATGCGAACGATGTTCAACGTACACCAGTTAAATGCCTTAAATTATCGCTTATAATCAATAAGACGGTGTATCAACTTTCACAAATTACAGCCGACAGCTTCGGTCATGGGCGAACGCGTGAAGGCTCATAGAACAGTTACTGCTCTTGTGAGATATCCGCACAAAATTTAGTAGGAATGAAGTTGAACAGTTTGGGCGTCGTGTTTAACATGTTATTCATAAACAGATTGGGAATAAAACAACGTTACGAGCAAGTTGTAATACTCTACGTTCCAACCACCTCGGGTGGCCTTCCTCAGGAGTGTTGTAATCGAAATCTCGATTTCCATTACAGCACTCCTGAGGAAAGCCACCCGAGGTCGTTGGAACGTAGAGTATTACAACTTGTTCGTAACGTTGTGTTATTCCCAATCCGTTTATCAGTTACTGCTCTTGTACAGAAAGCATACGTGTACGGTTTTAATGTTGCCCTCGACCACCCGGTTGCTTTGGACAGGGTTTTGCACAGGCCACTTCTGACAGTTTACTCACAAGATTGTTTATTCAAACAAAGTCCAAAGCAAAAACAGGTTCAAACTCTCGATCCATGAGCACTACTGAATCGACCATGTAGTGTGATTCAGTTCCCGGCTATGACAGAAACATGCAAGCTGGATTATCAGTGAATTAGTGAAAGCTTTGACCGGCATGGATCAACTGATTCGAAGTCCACTGTACCAAATGGTGTTAACTGAATCAGATGAAGCTAGTACGGTTAACACCCTCACTCAAGTACCGTTTGCGTCTTGCTACTGTGAGCCAAAACACATTTGCATTTCTACTCAAGGGGGTTATGGCGGAAACAACTGAGTTCTCTATTCAGAACAGAAGTAGTGCGGAGACATTAGCTATACGTCTGCAGAGCCTGTTACAGTGCAAATGACAAACAAAGACGAGAAAACCTACTTAGACATACACATAGCCGCAAAGGCAAC
Organism: Paragonimus westermani; assembly: GCA_008508345.1. NCBI lineage: Eukaryota > Metazoa > Platyhelminthes > Trematoda > Plagiorchiida > Troglotrematidae > Paragonimus > Paragonimus westermani. The sequence continues at coordinate 81,972 of QNGE01002664.1, forward strand.
TCTTGATTTTTGTCCACCAGATAGGCTGCCGATCGGTTGCAGGGCCAGCATGTCTGTGATATTAAACCCGGCAAGTTGTGACCGATATACTTGTTCCGTTTGACCCGGGAATTTTCGCATCAGGAACTCCAAACTGTTCAAGCGCAAATCCAGTTGATCCACGTGATGTTGTGAGAAGTAGCCGACACGGAGAGAACGATGTGCGTGTCGTAGCCCGGCAGTCGGCTCTAGAGTGCCTAACAACAGACGCAGTAGAGTGGACTTGCCGGCGCCGTTCTCTCCAACCTAAACGCAGTGGGAACAGATGAGTCCTATTCATATCCGACGCATAAACACGCATGTGTATAACAGTTCTCAGCTGAAATGCTAGCGACCAAATAACACCGCAGGTGCTACGCGGCACGATAGCCGACCGAAACATACGATGAAGACTTCAAGTTAGCGGATAACCAAAACAGATTTGCCTACACACTAGCTGGCGTACACATTAACCTCCACAACAAACGTACATCTGTGGCCAAAACTGATGAAAAGCTGCCATATTACACTAGGAAGATAGGTTCAAAGTTGTGGAGAAGAGGTGAGATGAGGTGAAATGAGGATAGTCTTGTGCTCGAAAAGTAAACATTCAGGACCAATGTGTTCACATCTTGTAAACAAACCAACGAGTTAAAAGTGAGAATGCGAGAGTATTTATGAGAAGATTCTGCCACAATACATTCATCTTGTTCAACTCGATTCTCATCTAACTCCTCTAGTTATAGCCACATGAGTTAAGAGACCACCAGCCCAGAGGACCAACGTGACTTACACTGGTTAGCCGTTTCCCGTTTACGCCTCAGACTTCGATTGCCTCAACACGAGTTCTTGGCTCGCATGCATTCTATGTACTGGAAGACTGAGTAAACCACATGCATATGCGAAGTGGTCGGTATCGAACCCCTGAACGTCAAAGTTGACAGTCGACATCGTCAACGCTAGTCTATTCCTATCGAAGTGAGTTTAACAAACGTTTTTTTTCGATGAATCAATCTGAAATTTAGTCGTTACATCTTGGGAGGTTTAGGTCGGAAGATTGAAACTAATGATCATAATGAGTCCATATGGTCTCACCCAACGTTTATAGTGGAACTTCATGCAGCGTGTAGATCACTAGAATATTCGAGAAGACCGACTGTATCGAGTTGCCAGCTAGGTGTTATAACGCGATGCAAGAAAAGCCAAAAACCCTGCGGAACTTTATCCGTCCACGCCAATCTGACCGTTGTCAAATGGTGTATTAAAAATTCAATGTGTACGTAAATTCACAAACTGTCAGGTTAGATGTACCAATCGCATTTTCAATGCAAGAAAACAATGAGTACACCCCGAAGCCATTGATTAATCTGAGGGGACGGCCAAGATGCGACTACGAAAGCACGTGTGTAAACGTGATTCCTAAATTCCAAAGTTGTTACGGATTGACTATCACAGTGATTCACCAGACTCGTTACACACACCAACGTCTGTCATTAAAGGTCGCGTTTGTTAGTTTAACAAGCAATCAGCATTGACCACAATCATTCTTCACTGAGTGATGCTGAGGTTAGCCTGATAAGGAGCAAATTAGATATTCCAATAGAATCTGCTTAGATCCCTCTCTTTAAAAACATGTAAAGCATGACAGATTGTATTCTATCTGATAAACATACATCTTGAAACATTCGGTGCCCGCGGTACCGACGCGTAGGATTTCTCGTGCAGCAGCCATTTGTGCATACCTGAACAGTTATTTTTTTTTGAGGTGGTAAACCCGGTAACAAAGTCCACTATATACTTTTCAACCACAGTTCATTTAAATGGACCTATTCACATGTAACACAATTGCAATGGCTCGCATCAGAATGACTTTGTTATACCACCGTTTTCCTTATCGTCCAGTGCGCTCCAGTTAATTTAACGCCAGTTCCGTTCTTGTTACCGGACTGTCCGTCTCAGATATAACCGGATCAAACCAGTATTTGTTATCACGACTACATTCTATATGTCGAGTATCATAAGTTCACAAAGTCGACTAATGAGATGTGAACCAAATGCCATCATGCGTACACCCGTTGACCTCTAACCAACCGAGGGTCAGATCAACTAGTAAGCGATGAAGGATTTGGTTTGCTGGTAACGTTTTACTCTTGACAGAAGTTTCTTCAAACCAGATGAACTAGTTAGATATTTGGTGGCAGTCAAGACAGACTAGACACAAACAACTGAACGATGCAGAAGATAACAAATCACGGGTCACGCGTACATAGACATAGAAGTGGAATCGATATAGTCAGCCAGATAGGCTGGTCAGAGATTCGAGTGATTTTGAGGAATATGGACAACCGAGCCATAAGCTTGATCTGTTGACATTGTCGTTGATCAATCCAAGACCTGCCTCATCACTTCGTGATTTAAAAAGCATTTGCGACCAAGCACTCCAGATGGTTCTAAACCCTCGTCGAACTATCTCGACATTTTCCCCCCATCAATTTCATGGCCCACGTCTAACACTTCTTCAAATGGACTACGAGTTTACTGACCGAAGAAAGTGGGTGAGTTAAGTTAACAAACAGCAAGTATGATGGGCCAATCAATCAGACAATTGGTCACACTTACAATACATATACGTGAGTCTGAAGATACGCTTAGGTCCACTTTGTGAAGAATCGGTTTGTCCGGAGTGTAGTGGAAATCAACTTCATCTAATCGCAATACAGGAGAAGAGAGCTTATCACAGACGGGCAGACGAATAACAATTTTGAGATCTTTTTCGGGTAGTGAGATTGGAGGCAGGCGTTCAAGTTGTTTGATTCTGCTCTGCACCAGAGAGGCTCGTTTGGCATTGTATCGAAATTTGTCGATGAATTGCTGTAGAAATAGTTGGTGGGAAGGAAGGAAACGTGCAATGATGGGAAAATTGTGTGAAATATTTATGCGAGAGAACGATGTGAACATTGACAATGTGTTGAAAATAGGAATACTCATACATTTTGTGAAAATGGGCATTGCTTTTGATGGCCTAAAGGCATCCACCAACCGAATCCTGAATTTAGCACTCGAAAAGCATTAAACTGTTGAGAAATGATGCCTAGTAGTCACGGCGCTGATAAAGTGGAGGACGTACCTAGTAAGCCTACAGATGTAGCACAAGATTCCGGAGTAGATTCATACCGAGACAGGCCCGGAGAAAAACCCAGACCGATTCGTGCTGAGTTCCCGTGAAACTGAGTTTACAATCAATCAAGTGCTCAATGCTAGTAACTGTATAGAGGAAATTCTCTCTAGATCATAGAAGAAACGAAAAAACCTAAGAGGGATATTCAGAGCGAACGAGTTTACTAAATGAACAAGGAAGGTGACCGATGCTCCGGCAAAAAACAGGTTGCAATAAGCACAAACGACGAAGGGTACAGAACAACTGTGTCTTAGTGTGAGAGTAATAATTTTACAGCGTAGCAAAGCAAGCCTTCATGTGGTGGTCAGTCCGATACAAATAAACTGGGAACTGGTATCAAATTATCACCAAAAGACACCTACCGGATAAACCAGAACACACGGTTCACTGAAACAAAGGGCATACTGACTGAAAAGAAAGACCTGCACACTGGGTTTTTTGGCAATATCAATTGCTAGAGGATGACAGCCGATAGTTGTTACGTCCAATTTTCGACTTCGAAATCGCGAAAAATCATCGACCACGGACATAATGGGTCCGGTTATATGAAACGTCCGCAGTGAACAACACTGAAGTTAAGTGGCAGGAGATTTGGACAAAAACGCGGCGGAAAACGTGGTTACTAGGTGGATCGTGATGAATTATGATGTATCAGAAGTGACGCAGAAGGCACACGCACTAATATCAACAAACTATCATGCACAACTGAATGAGCTCATTGAATGCAACAGTCAAACAAGCACGCAAAGGTTCAGAACTCCATCAGAATAGAGCAGACGTATCTGACTTCCTGTGAAATATAGCGTTGCTGTGACAAATCAGCCGAAAGAACTACCAGCGAAATAAGAACGGTGGGTCGGGATCAGAAAACCTCGTGAACACACATAAGGGAGTATTTTGTAGTTTAGTGCTGAGCAAGGTCGAGACATCATAAGTAGAAGAAAGGAAGAGATAGGGGAACATGCGGATACACATGCTCGTTGCCCGAACCAAAGTAAATCGCCAACTGAATGGAAGGGCCTGTGCTTCGTACAGACAAAATAAGATCCAATGTACAGGACTGAAGGGAATGGTGAGACAAAAACAAGTGTAGGGCAGTGAGCCGACAAATTGCCTGGAGGACAAAACGGGACAAAAACGAGAACGCAAAAGTTAACGTTGCATTAGTCAAACGAAAATAATCAGGAATTGGCAGGAAACGCAAAAGAGTGTGCTGCGTGCTAATCAGGCGTGTTAGTGAGTTATATGAGGAGAATGGCTAGTGGTGTAGACACATGGGAAAGTAAATCACCATGCAATCTACCTGTTAAAAACAAACGTGTACCACGGTGTGGGAGTGAGAACGTGACTTCAAGTCAAATGATCATCCACTCTAACACTTTTATACTGGAAGCACACCACTAACCACGTGACTGTAAGCATGAAGAACTTTTCAAGTTGAACATCACTCACATTTGATCGCAGCAAAAAATGGGGGAACAAAGCAACGTGCATATCTGGACATTAAAAGTTCATGACAGTCACTACAGATTTGTTGAACTCTGTGCACACGCACATGCCCAGTCAGATGCTTCCCTTATTTATCAAATTTCACAAACCAAGGCAATTGCATCTTCCAGTTTCACCTAATGACGCACGAAATATTCGGAACACCATACGTGGTTGAGCGAAGAATGAACGCGACTCGTAGGAACCTGGATGAAAAAAGCAGCGATTTTGTTCTCGTATATCAATTTGGTCAACCCTCGGTGAATGTAACTGAATGTCATGGATAAGGTCTTTCTCGCTACCGAATAATTCGCCATAATCGATGGGGCCATTGACGACGTTATGAACATGAATAAATTTCGGCCAAATAGATTAATCGCGCAAACTGATGTCGTCACACCTGAGCAGAACAGGACAGTGATACTGACACAGAAAAGTGCACAGTAAGTGTGTGAATTGCGAAATGGTCCGGATCAGATTGAATCATGCTTTCGTTCCACACAAACTGAAGCCACTAAATTCAACGCTATTTAAACATTGGAGTCTGGAGCATCTAGGTTGATCAGTAGGTCTGAACTAGAGCATATTAACCATTTACAAAGTTCATACGTTCTAGCAAATCAACTTACGCCAACAAGGTACTAGTGAATTGGCTGGCAGAAGAAGCACACATGAGGAAGTATGACGAAAACCGCACACCATCTACAGCGCACACTAGCGTCTTCTGTTAACGGTTCCCATGGATTGCGGTGATCTCAGCCCGAGAAACGATCCCGACCTACAATAAGTTAATCCGTATGTCTACGCGAGGTCACCAGTCGTTCACCATGCACCTTATTCCAGTTTGCCGCGGTATCTACACAGTGCTCAGTGTAACAGGCGGCTAGGTGGCATTCCAAGTGCATGGCTCGACCAACGAAGTCTGAACGCATTTCTAACCGTTAATTACTCAATTGTGACACATACTATAGTATAATGTTTGTTGTTTTCGCAAGTGAAGATCTGAAGGTGGCCCCATTTCGAAATTGTCCATGAACAAATTCAGATCAGACAGAGTTCCATACACTGCCAATTGAAGCTAAGGTACAGCATTGTTTACAGGTTTTCCGTGATTATTTAGCACGTTGCTGATTGTGTTCAGAGTTTGACTGCTACGTTTCGTTTCAGACAATATTGTCAGAATCGAGTTTCGCTCTCATTAGAGCTCGTCAGTAGTGCATATCCTTGCCACGGCCGGGATTTGAACTCCGGACATTCCAATCATGAGGCAACCGTGTTAACCACTGCGCCATTGACCTTACATTGGGCACGACCGAATTATCAGATCTGAACGCTCAACCACTCTCGCTTGTGAGCAATGATCAGGTTG
>QNGE01002664.1:88770-106862 GCA_008508345.1 Paragonimus westermani
AATACTTCAATTCCTACCATATTCTACCACATTTGTTTATATGAGTAACTGTAACCCACAGCATATTTTACCGCTAGAATTAATCGGCCACCTTGTCACGTGTGTGCTGCACTGTTGTATGCGTTTGTAAATCTGGTCGTAAGTTGCTGTATATTTAAATTGTTTATCACTGAATTTGTAGAACCACGTTCGATGTCGGTATATATATATATATATATATATAAAATCTTCTGCCCTCTGCCCATTTTAAGATATATATACATCCAGCCCAGACCGTGCGTAAGACTAGGCTACTAGGACGCATATTTCGATTCTCCCGCTGATTTAACATATGTTGACCAGTTGCGTACGCATAATGGACGAAAACGACGACGGATGTTTTGTCGGTGATTTGCAAGATGGTGGTGACGAGATTATGTTAACCGAGAAGCTGGCTGCAGCTGAACTGCGCATAGGAGAATTAGAAAATATGATTTCAAAGTCCACGATACAGTATCCAGCTGACACAGGTCTAAGGATTTATAAGCCTGATGGTAACTGCCAGATAATTTGTGCAGAAAAACAAGGCGGAAACTCTGACTCTTATGTCTTCAATGATGTTGCCTGTACCTCGTTTAATGCTCGTGTTAAAAGACCCGTGAGTGTCGGATCGGTGGTTGAGTGGAACGGTGACGGAATGCAACATGACGGTTTGCGAGACCGGGTCCTGCCGGAAGCATGTGCGAAGGTTGTCGAACAGCCGCCAGGAAGCGAGTGAACTTGGGAAGATTATTAATTCTCTGTCGAACCTTCCCAAACGAGACATAGTTAGATTCAATGGGGATCCGATGAGGTACTGGTTGTTTATTTGCAGTTCTCAGTCCAGTGTGTTGAACATTGTGCAAGATCCGGAAGCCCGTTTATCTTATCTGATTCATAATTTTGACAGCGAAGCTTGAGAAGCTATCGAAAGATGTGCCATATTGGAACCTGAGGAAGGTTTTCGAGATGCGATGGAGACACTTAGGACGAGGTTCGGTCGCCCGCACTTGATAGCTCGGGCCCACATCAATCAGCTAGTTGGTGGACCGACCGTGAGAACGAATGATGGGGATGCATTAAACAAGTTCAGTTTGCTCATCCATTGGCTTATCTACCAAACGGGTGGTTTTTAAGGAGAGACGACACTTGACAGGTATGTAAAACGTTAAACTGACCTGGATATGTTCACGTTCAGCTTTCTGAGCTTCGTACTCCCGTTGTTGTGCGAGCAGGCGGTCAGCCCGAGCCTGTTCAAATGCGTCGTAGTTGCCTCGATAGAAGTCCAGATGACGAGCGGTCAGGTGAATGATATCCGTGGCGACTGCATTCAAGAAGGACCGATCGTGTGATACAATGATGAGTATGTTGGAACAATTCTACAAATATGAGGCGGGAAACGGTTGAAGGTGAACAGTGTCACATTTTTCTCCATCATACAAGCCGAACTCATCTGATAAAATAAAAGAGGTACCTATACATACAAGTCTAGTGTTTAGCTGTATCCATGGCTAAAAACAGACGATGAAGGATAGAGGGGGATATATTTGTTGCAGAAACCACTGATCTATACCCGAACATTCAACCCTTTGCAGAAGAACCGAGACGTACGCTAAAACAACGCGGCATCTGTAGCTGTCCCTGTGTCGTTTCACGAGTTGTCCTTACACCATAAACAACCTCCTCTAACAGCGGTAACATTCGTGCAACAGTTTAAAGGTAATCTTCAACACATTTTACTCAGTCTATCTTATTCTGGCTCATTCAGTGGTTGCTCAGTGACCTTAACTACTATTTTTGGCAACAAGTATATATATATACTTCTTGTTGCATACGTGTGAGGGCAAAACATAATTGTGTCTGCATTCGTCTTTCGATTTGGCCTAAAAGCAATCAGCGAGGTCAGTCGGATTCACGGCTACGGTTTAGTTTATCTCAAGGCGGAAAATTCGAGTTCCGTCAAGTGCCCTTTTACTCTGTGGTCAATCAACCCCATTTTCTTGGATGTTTACGACGCTACCTTCATCTACAACTCAACCAGACGACAACATTCACGTTGCCTAATCCAACCAGCTACTAGTTCTTCAAACGACTCCAGTCAGAGGCTAGATGGATTAAGAGGCGAACACGACCTTAACTTATTAGAAGCCGTTTTCGTTTCCTCCAATAAGTCACTGATTTACTACCAAGTGTATTGAGTCAGGGCTCAGCAAAAAGTGCATGATGGAGCAAACGGTGGATTCACATAGTTAGACACAGTTTAGCCATCTAAATTCACACATTTTCAGGGTTTCGATGGGCGAAATGACTTCACTACTGTTGATAAAAACATGCCACCAAAACCACCAATCACTTGTTGATGTGATTCGATATGTGTGAGTGAACACAAGCATCCGTGGGGAAATGCCCTAATACGTCTGATATCCTGGATAGTTAGCGGTTACATGCTGCAACCATTCATTACAAAACCTCCGACTGTGTTCGTATGGACCTAAATAAACTAAAATTCTGGCGTCAATGTTTGTCTGTTTTGGAAAGACCGACCCAGTTTTCGAAACATGGACCAGTTAACAACCTACAGAACCTCCCTTTTGAGTCTAAGAACAGTTGAATTGTTTACAACCAATAATCCAGGGAGTCAGGAGGGAACTGCTGATAGGTTCTCGTACACAATGACCGGATGGAACTTTAGTTATAGAACATATAAGCAGGGTCTTACCTGCAAATAACCCTCCAACCAGATGAGGGCACGCATATCAAGCATGTTAGTCGGCTCGTCTAGCAACAGGAGATCCGGATTGGCGAACAGAGCTTGTGCCAAAGAAAGACGCATACGCCAACCACCAGAAAACTCTTTCGTTGGTCGTTTCTATCACGGCGGAGTATAAGTGTGGGAGAAAGCGGTCAAGAAAAAAATCGACGAGCAGAATGGAAGTAAAAAAAATTGTAGAGCGCAGTACAAATTGGACTATCAGACAATCGCGAAAACTGTGTATTGCACAACAACAAACCGAGAAAACAGTACAATGATTACCAATCTATCCACCTAACCGAACGTAAAAGCCTACTAAATTTATGCGCAGACGCAAGCAAACAAAAAGACACTACTACACAACGCTTCCTAAAACAGCAATCATGAAGTGTCTGTAGCTTAATTCCGAGGGCGTGGACATAATGAAGATATCTGGGTCAATAGCCTCTGCACAAAAGCCAAAGTCAGTCAGCATGTCTGAGGAAGCAATGATGCTTTTTAGTAGGGATGTCCGGATCCCGCTGCCCTAGGTGACTTGTGTGCCAATAACTGCACCAATTCGATAGTGAATTGGTACGCCGAAATTTGGAACGGTATGGCTAAGTGTGTTCGACTGTGTGCTCAAAAGCTGCTCGTACTGTTTACTCAAAATGTCGACGATATGTGCACCAGTAAACGTAAATCCAAGGTTCGAAATACCAGTCTTACTCCTGGTGCACACTAGGACTGCGCCGCGGGAAAATGTAGGGGGCAACTTACAAGTGTTAATCAAGACCATAGCGTTAATGAAACCGATCCCCTGATACAACAAAGGTGACGTGAGTGTGCCAGATGATGTACTCATCAAAAATATATTTACTGTGTTCCAGTTAGTATCATTTTGGGTTACAGCAAACCTAACTCGAAAAATTCGCCTTCTCACTCAGGCTCTTATGGTGTGACGCGGAGTCCATACGTGACCTTCAAAGTCACCATGTCACAGTTACCTAAACCATTTTCCCGCGACGTTACAGTAGTGGGTTGACAGTCAAGTATACACTGCATTCAAACACCCTACTATTTCTACTCGGTTTCCTTCTGTCGATTGCTCGACAAATTCTCGGTATCGAGCGCTAAGGAATTCGCTCGCTTAATCGTGCTGGTTAAATTCCCAGGGGCGTAACAAGCACTTTCCATGCTGAACGAGAAGTTTGGTTCTGCTTTCAGGCACCTCGATTTTCCACTCGTTCGTCACTCATCCACAAATGGTGTTGAGCCTGATGAATAAGTACTGTGGCTCGATTCGCCGCATATCCCAAAGATGATGTGGAACATATGACATTTCCTCAAAGATAAATTTTCGGCAATAAAGCAGGCTGGGCGTGGTGATGGGATTGAGCCGCATGACTTTTAAATCTTCAAAATGTTTTCTACAATAAGATTTCGGATTCAGATTTTGGAGGACATGTTGTCTAGCTTCGCACAAACAGCTAATCTCCATCATTTCCTGCTCAATGTGACCTAGCGGAATTGTGCTTGTCAAATTGCAAGTTATGTTAGCTCCGTTGGTGAAAAATTAATCAGTGCGAAGTGACCCTTTACTCACTCGTAGATTGGTACAGTCCCAGTTATGTTAAAATAGGCTAACTTTTACTATCGCCTTGAGGAGCTCTCAATCCGTGGAAAATGTTACAACACCAGTGTAGAATCAGTTAGAATCTGTGGTTATATGTAGTCTATCAGGGTAGCTGCAAACCTCTTGAATCGGGCAGAACAAAGTAGAATGTTGGACGTTTACTCCGGTCAGACTAGTTCTACACACAACAAATTAATAATCTAAAACACTGGGTTCCACTTATTCATTTAGTTAAAACATATAGAAGATTAATCGTGACAGGCTAACACTTCTATTTACTCTAATCAGTTGCCAACGTGAAACCAGGATATTTCATACAAACTGCACAGAGCAACATCGACTGAACGAACCAACGACAGAGCTGACCTTTCGTACGTTAATAGGGCAATCAATTCCACAGCAAGTAGACTGATTGTTTCAGCGCCATCTGTGCACACAAAACTGATCGATTTTGTCTGATTAATATTGCTGACTAGTATTGCGTTGCGATTACGTAACAATATCTTGAACGATTTGACGGTCAACTGGGCGACCGGTTGATAGGATGCGTACGGTGATCGATGAGGCGGGATTTTTCGAGTTTGTTAGAATCAGCGGGTCTCCAGCACACGTTGTATCTATCAGTTCACCTGCAGCTGCGGTGACATTTACATTGGCAGAGCTGATCGATCCTTGCACCTTAAGATGAAGGAACACGTGTCCAAATAGATGGAGGACTTGATGGTGTGGTGCGATCGGACGCGACCCCACTAAACAATGCAAGCTGAGTACCTCGGTCTCCAGATCTGTGCTGGAGACCGCGTATGTGGCCGATCCGACAAACGCTTTTCATGCGTTGATGCGTCATCACAAGCCTGTCATCCTGAAGTCACTCGAGGCGCTGCTTGGTATGCGTAGCAAGCCAGTTCTCTGTGTGCAAAAGCTGTTGACCTTGAACTATCGTCTGCCGTCGTTCTGATCAATGGCAGACTAGCGTATACATTGACTTGATTTAGGGGCGTAATTCGTTCGAATACTTCTGATTTTCATCCTTGTTGTGGCAGTTGACAAGGACAGATGAAAAAGTACTACCACCTTTCAAAACCAGTCTTCTGATTCCGTTATGCAAGGCAATCAACCAGTCTACCTCATTAGACAAAAATGGACCAGAGCGGTTAGCGCTGTTCAACTGAACCCAGCATGGATAGTATGTAATCCGTGTTCTCTACTGGCTGTCTTATTAAGATTGTGGGCTCGTTTGTCGTCGCAACTTGCCTACTGATTTATCAACTAATCCACTTTTAACATGAGCACATAGGGCTTACAGTGGGATAACAAAGTCAAAAATACAATCCACGTAAGGTGCCCCCAAAAGAAGTGTTTCTTTTTCGTGCATGGACAATCAGTTAATTCGGACTTAGCAAAGATTATCGTGCAGATTTATTTTGCATAGTGCACAGTGATAAATTGTATAGTGATAAATTGTGCTACGCCTTCCGAAACATCTACGATTCGGTGGTAACGCAAACCATACGGCCAAGGTGGTCAGAGGCCCTAAAAGCGGAACTGTTAGAGGTAGGGTGGAATAGTCCTCACGACAGATTAGGAAGCATATCCGAAAGAAGTACACACGTGGTTTAACTGTCGATAGTGAAGCGTGATCAACGAAGGAAAGCAATGAAATGGAAACCATATTCGTTCGTGGGAACACTCGTCAAGTTTGTTCACACTAGCGACCAAGTGAGTGAATCTGACAGTAAAGCTGTCAACACAGCAGATCCATTTCAAACTAAGGCCCACAATTACATTTCGGCCCTCAGACATAATAAGGCTGCTGGTCCACATGACCTCGTGTCAGCACTTTTCAAAGAAGGTGACGAGGCTTCAGTAGAGGCCTTGACTCAATTGTTTCAACTTGTGTGCATAACGAGGAACACCCATCTGTGCTGGGGTCACGCGATAATAGTCCCCATATTCACGAAACGTATCAGGGGTTTTGTTAAAAGTATAGGGGAATTAGCTTCACCCCAGTCATTTCTGGGGTTCTGGGATCCATTGTACTTCGTCGACTCACTGCGGCTCGAGTGGTATACATTAAGGAAGAGCAGTCAGGNGAAACGTATCAGGGGTTTTGTTAAAAGTATAGGGGAATTAGCTTCACCCCAGTCATTTCTGGGGTTCTGGGATCCATTGTACTTCGTCGACTCACTGCGGCTCGAGTGGTATACATTAAGGAAGAGCAGTCAGGGTTTCATCCCGAACGAGGGTGCGTTGATCAATTTTTCACCTTTCGTCAAATTCTGGAGCGGCTTCATGTGTACCGCCGGTCAACAGTTGCCGTATTTCTCGACTGTAGAGGTGCGTTCGACCCGGTGGATCTATCCACACTGTTAGGGTTGTTTAAACATATGGGTGTGCCGACCAAGTATGTATACATACTGTCGGCACTTAGTTCACATACTTCAGCTCATGTTAGAGTTTACGATTAACTGAGTGATAGTTTCACCACCATGAGCGACCTACGTCAAGGCTATCCACTTTCACCATTTTTGTTCAATTTGGTGATAGACGAAATAGTGGAGGACTGTTCGTGGCACTCACAGGATGCCGACATAGACGTCTTACCTGATGGAAGACTGACCGGTCTTGATTATACTGACGACAAGGTGCTGTTGTGTGACAATTTCCAAGCGACGCAGACAAGGCTAGAAGCCATTCTGTGCTCTGCTAAACCTTTCGGAATGCGTTTTGCAGCCTCAAAGTACAAAATGCTCCTGCGAGATTGCTGTGATTACGTGAAATTAATGTTGGATAATGAAGTTGTAGAGGTTGTTGACCGGTATGTGCACTTGTAAAGCTGGATCAGAGGCTTATAATGCAAAGTACTATTGAGAGACTGTTACGACGATCCATACTAAATGTCGTAACTTTGGTGTTGTCACAGCAGAGGACGTTAATCAGTCTGCGTAATCAGGTGATTGTAGCAGCAACAACGGAGGAATAGGGAGTGAAACAGAAGCACTTATCTTCAAACTTAAGGGGGTATTCATCATTCTAGAATCTAGCGGGAAAGAGGCATCTCTACCAGGGTTAAATGTCGCGTATACAAGGTTACTGTGAGAAATAATAACTTACACCTGCGAAACCTGGCCAATCAAAGTAGACGGCATGAACCGTCTTCAGATATTTGACCATCGATGTCTACGTTCCGTCGTTCAAATCGGACGGCACCAACGAAGGGGCAGCGATGAAGTTTGGAAAATATATTTGATAGTAAGTGTTGTGTGAAGTCTTTTAGTCAATATTTAGGAACCAACTCTTGAGCATTTAAGCCATGTAATAAGAATGCCAGCCAATCGTATGCCACATGAGGTACGTTTTTTCAATACTGTGACCAACTGGTGTAATTTTCAAGATGGACATATGACCAGTCAATGGATGATTAGTCACCGTCTGTTGGGTCTCACGCAGTCGAGGGAATCGGTGGCTGGAAACTGTATGCGGGAATGGCAACTATTCCGGTTCAGCAGAGTGAATATTACCTTTGTTTATCTGTGAAGTAAATGCCATTAATGATACGGAATAGTGAAATGTACAAGTAAGCTGACTTGCAGACGAGGCTTGCTTTCATCCATCACTCGTTTGTAAATTTTGTGAGCCTAAGCGGTTGGATTTAAACATGGGCGTTTTTGGTGATTCGGTTTCGTCCCATCTACTTTTGTTCTCTATTGGCTAGAGGTTTGTTCGATCGGGCATCAGCACGAGCCACTGAACTATTGCTGACTTTCATGACTATGATGGTGATGAGGGAAGAAGGATGAATCAATTGTGTTATATGCAGTGGTGATGCGGAAGCCAACACTCTATAGTCAACGAGTGACGCCACAAGAAGGTGGTCTGACACGCGTGTGGAAAAATTCGCATATCTGATCCATGTGTGTCGTACAAATGCCTAACTACGGTCAAAGTCTCAACAGCCAGAGGAACCAACAAAATCCATCGACGACACTACTGAAGAGAACTCCGTGTTTAACACTGTTTGGAGTGCTATGACTGATAGCTATTCCAGGCTGCCACTCTATTCTGTGCAAATTGAAATTGACGGATAGCCTGTTCGTACGGAGATCAACACTGGAATGTCCGTAAGCATAACAAGCGTTGTCTCTATCAAACATTTGTCAACACTTTCCGCGTGGATAGCCGATTCCGATATCGAGAACATACACTGTCCACGTTCAATGTAGCAGCGAAAATTGAACTTCACCAGAGTACGTCGTAACACAGGATTTTCCTACATTATTTCGACGGGGTTCGATCAAATTTCTAACAGGTACGTCAGGTATCGTAAAAACTGTCAAAGAACAGCGGAAACTTGAGGTTATTCTATCGAAATACCCCAGTATTTTCGAGGATAAACTTAACAAACCAAACGAATTCCGGACCAACAGTGAACTGATTGTCAAATTCAAACTTCGTTTCTTCAAATCACAAACTTTGTCTTATTCATCAAGGCTACAGGTCGAATAGGAGCGCTAGCTGGACTGCAAAAAACAAAGATAAAATTATTCCTGTGTGGCATTGTGAATGGGAAACCCTAAACGCTTCTGTTATGAAACCAGATGCATTTGGGCGAACCTGTGGACGTTTTTTATATCACACAAACATCTCCTGCCTTGCATAGGGGACTTATACGCAACACTCGCCGATGCAAAAAAATTTACGAAAATTGATTTCAAACATACTGACTATCAAGTGGAACTTAATAAATCATCTCGTGCTTGCACTAAAATTATTATGTACATGGATCTTTCTTAATACACACTATTACCCTTTAAGGTCAATTCGACCCCGACAAATTTTCAAAGAATTACAAATAATGTGATAAAAGAGATTCCATTTACTTTTACGTAGTTGGATGACATTCTTACTACTGGGCCCACGGCATCCGAACATTTGCACAAATTAGACGTGGTGCTTAATCGTTTTCAGCAAAATGGACTAAGGCTGAAGTCATCGAAGTGTGAGTTGTTCGCCGAATCTGTTCGCTACCTCGAACGCCGATTCGATAGAAATGGCTTGCATATATTGGGTGATAAACTGCAATCCATTTTCGGCGCACCGGAACAGAGAAACAAAACTGAGCTCCGTTCATTTTTGGGAATATCATCACATTATCGTCGATTCCTACATATCCTCACAGTACTCCCTCGTTTGTATACACTGTTACACAATGTTACACACTGGGCTTGGGGCCTGATGCAGCGTCAAGCATTCAGTTGTGTAAAAATGAAGTTGAGTGATCCCTCGTTCCTCGTCCATTACAATTCACACAGACCACCAATACTGCACTGTGACGAGTCCCCATGGGGGTTGACGCAGTACCTTGTCACCAAACGGAGAACTGTTCTTTCAGATCAATCACTTTTGTCTGACGAACCTTGCGAGCATATGAGAAAAACTACTCCCAGCTGTATAAGGTCTAGGTTGTAAGCTTCGAAGCCAAACACTATCATCAATTCGTCTAAGGGCAATAGTTTGGAATCCATAGAGAACATAAGCCGATGTTAGGAGTACTAGGGGAGGAGAAAGGAATTCGGTATGCTTTCAATAAGAATACAGAGATGGACATTACTTCTGAGTGTTTATTTTTATCAACTGTGTCACTTGGCTGGAACAAGTAAAACTACGGCTGATGATTTGAGTCGTCTTCCAGCACAACAACGACAACGAGTAAATCACCTAAGCTGATCAACTCATGTAATATTTGGGCACAACGCCTATCAGGAGCGACCAGATGAGACGGTTGACGGATCATGATTCAGGACTGTCATTTTCTAACATCTGGGTGGCTTGTGGAAGTTATTGCTGAAGTGAATCAACTCGTGGTTCGGAAACATGAACTGAGTTCACACGACGGTTGTATTCTCTAGGATTCTGAACAGTCCTGCCACATAAAGTGAAACAGCAACTGCTCGAAGAACCGCACGATGCCCACCCAAAGGTAACGAGAATGAAAGCCCTGAAGAGAGGTTAGTTTGTGGCCAAATATCGACTGAAATGTCAAACGGTTCTTGAAGTCATCTGAAGTGTGCTAGAAGTGTCGACGTAATAATCCTCCCAGACCAACATACCCTTGATGCTGGCAGGAGACCATGATAACGACTACACTTGGATTGCTTTGGCCCGAATAAAGGACTGACGCGTTTGCTTGTCAGAGATGTCCATTCTAAGTGGATCGATGTCTATCCCGTCACACACGTTGATTCACAGTCTATGATAGCAAAAATCCCATCTTCGTTTGTGACAGCTGGAATAATTGAAGCAATTTGTGCGGAGCTCCCCTCATTGGTGAAGAGTTCTAACAACCTCTGCGTAACAATGGCGTACAACACGCAGTCTGAACAGCGCCACCTCGCGTTAACTATTCTAGCCGAATGTGCAGTTTGGGCTCTCAAACAAAACCTTCCAAAGCCACTTTCTGGAAAGAAACAAACTAAACGAGACCGGTTTTTAATCCCGTACAGAGCAACTGCAACTGAGCCGACAGAGAAATTCCCCGTGGAGCTAATATACGGCGAGAAGTTACGAACAATATTACATTTACTCCCCCTCCGCAATCCTCACAGTTACATCAAAAGGATGCAGGAAAAGATGGGTGCACAATCACGGAACAGGAGAGAAACACAACTGAAGGAGTCAGATCCAGTTTACATTAGGCTGTTTCAACAGACAGGTTGGCGACCTGCTACAGTTACTACCTTTACAGAGAATTATTTGGATCTGCAGTTGACCGATGGGCATATTCTGAGTCGACATTGAGACCATGTTCCATATCGTGTCACGGTGGCGCTTGAGCCGAACGGGCTGACAGAAAATGCTGGTTAGTGGACAGTCCATTTCGACGTAAGAAGCAAACACAAATACGCCAGCGGTAATCCGACGGTCACAACGCGTGATGAAACCAGTTTACCGATATCAAATTAGGACTAACCATGACTCTAAAAGTGAGAGAGGTGTTACATATGCAGCGCCGAATCAAGTGCCTTATTTAGCCGCTCTCTGATTGGCCGTGATCGAGCTTGGCAAGGATTTTATTGGCTACAATTTCGGGGCGTTTGGCCTCTCGGTACATTTCACTAAATAAATAAGATGTGGTGTGTTAACGCGTGCTCTGCATCTCCGCTCGGGCTACAGACATGATGCGTCTGCCGCTGCAATGTCCTGCTATCGACCAAGATTTATTATTGAGGCGAAATAATAAACATTGGTTGCCTCATCGTTTGGAAAACGTGTTGAAACGCCACAGAAAATGTCACTATATAGTTATCCAAAGCGTCACCAAATAGAAACGTTTGCCTCGTCACTCGCACCGAGAACAGTAATCCGATCAGCAACCTGAACCGTGAGAAAATCGTGTTCGTGTTAAGCAAACCGTTAGACGAACAGGGTGCAATCAGAAATAGAGTATTCAGTCTGGCCATATTGTGAGTAATCCGCAGAGTTGTACATGTGCCCGTGCCGATCTTTTCGGCTACCTCGGATTGTGTGCTATTTTCATAAGTGCCCCGGTCCTTCCAGGTCTAACCATGTCCAATAGACAAGAGAGGAGTAACAGGCGAAAAGCGGTTACACCCATTGGGTTTGTATCTCGTAATGCTTAAGCAGTGAGGCACGAACCTGTGAGTACACAGCAACAGTGCAACAACGCTGCTTTTCACCTGCGGAAGGAGGAAGTCAGAAAAGTTGCCCCATAAGACAACACTCCGAACGCCCGTAGGCTGACCGTGATGCACTTTATAATACACTTACTGAGCACAGCAGTAACAGGAATAAGTCGTCAACCCCTCACCCGTTGTGCCAATGAGCTGGGTTAGCCTCTTACTGTCAAGTGAGTCAGACTTTGAGTCGTTGGCTCCGGTTTGGGACCCTAAGCATGTCGTATACTCTTTTGTCTCGGTGATCAGGCTATTAAATCAGAGGTTCCAGTTTGAGTCCTCCAAGAAAACCTTAAGTCTCTTCGTTTCATAGGTCAAACTCGTGAGTCAGACACTCAACATGATGCCACATGTGTCATTCTGGGACGTACCCGTCGGGACGCGAAATATGAGTACGCTGATAGTTCGACGCAGCATCGGACAGCCGGAACGCCGCACCACATTGATCGCCATGGAAATGAGCCGTCACAGCATCGAGATCGAGGCTTTAAGTGAGAAAAGACTTACAGATCAAGGCAAGCTCGGAAGCAGTTGTTGAGTGTACCTGTCACTGGACAGGTTACCCAACAGAATATATTCGGAAGCACGGAGTCTGTTTTGCAGTAGCTGACCGCATCAATTCTTTGACAACAGGCAAGCCGCACAGCATTAGTGCTCGAATCATACACATACGTCTATGAATTGGTCGGTGTAAGTTTGCTACACTCCTTGGTCCTTGTGGTCCAACTGGTCCTTGTGGTTCCCATATTGGACCAGCGCAATTAAGACAAAATAGCCGAATTCCGGTGTGTTCGCCGTCGTCTCACCGAACGACTTCGCGGAATCAAGGACAACTGGTGGCCAAAACAAGTTGAGTTGATACAGGATTACGCTAACCGCCGATAACACGAAGAGCCTTATGATCCGCTTAAGACGATTTTCAGCCCATTTATCTAGTGTACCAAGTTCTAACTGGCGGGAACCCTGTACTTTCTAGCACCCATCGGGGAACACCATGAAAATCTGACGCAAGCACTTTGGTAGCTTACTAAATCGACCGGCTACCATTGAGTGGGTGACCGTGAACGACCTGCCACGACAAGATGTCAAAACTTCATTTGGTCCCGCCCCAGATTTAGCAGAGGTGCGAAGGACCGTTGGACAACCGTGAAACGGTGAGGATGGGTTGTCAGCAAACGTTTGAAGCATAACGACCAAGTTTAGGAACGTGGTCTTTTCCAGTTAGTTTACTCAGTTTGATAGCAAGAAACAATCCCTTAAAAGTTCAAGGATACTCAGATCGCACCCTTGTTTAAAAGTAGGGGCAGCCAGCACAGCATCGATGGTTGCCGATGTTGCTAAGGTTCCTGCTGAGCCAACTCAGTACTGAAGTTTTGGCGGCCAGTGTTCTCAAGGAGCAGTAGATTTCGGGCAATTACTGCATACGATGAAGAGGTAAATGAACGAATGACGACAGCGGCAGCAAACTTTGGTTTGGAAATCAACACAGGTAAGGCATTCTCTTTCTTCCAGCCTTCTCCAAACGGAGATGCGATGCCTACACATGGAATTAGCATCGAGAGTGAAATTGTGCACAGCTGTGCAGACTTCTGCTACTTCAGTAGCAGTCCGTAGACAGATCTAACCGTGGATCATAATTTGCAAGCTCCTTTAGCAAAGGCTAGCGCCACTTTTAGACGTACCGAAAGATGTCTGGAAGACCCGCAGCATGAATATGGAGAAATAAGGTTTGTTTACCGTTCGATGACGCTGTTGTGTGTAAGTGGAACGTGGGCACTGCAACAATCGAATGCATATTACCTGAGCCGCTTCAACTAGCAATATCTGACGGTGTTCCGTGGTCGCACACGGTTTCCAACAGAGGTACTCTGGCGTGTGGACACGGACGGGATTGTAGCCGTGCTGATGCTCAATTAGCTTCCTTGACTAGTTAACGTCCGCAGGATAAACGAATATCGGATGTCGAGGCAGTTGCTGTAAGCGCAACTGAAAGCAAGTAGGCGAAAACTTTATGGTCAAGGTATGTGACACCAGGATGTCCAAGTAAGTCTCTTGCGCTGTAATGCCGACTTTAGATCGTGGAAGGACAACCTTGAACCGGATTGTCTAGAAAAAAAACGATCCGGATGGGCGTTCAAAAGTTCAACGAACATCTGGGTGGCCGCGCACTTAAGCGCGTGGTACACACGGGAATCATCTGTGTCGCAGGTCCTGATGACCTGACTAGATGATGTAATGATTAATGCGGCCGAGCATTTGCTGGTCGTCTCAAACTGTTAGGTCATCAGCGCACCAACAGCACACTGTCAGTCAAGAGACGACGAGTGCGTTAGGTGCAAGTAAGCTATCAGGTACATATATTTTTCCATTCGTATAAACCAACAGTTACCGTCGCTTGGTGAATCACCGGTTCTCCATCTCAGAGACCTGGGTCATGGTGGACTTCTACCTTTTCTTATTTTCAACTTTCTTGGTGTAGTGTACGACGAATAACCTGCTTGTTTTCCACTGCAGCCTTAAATACGTGTCTTCATAGCTCTTCTAGGGTGAAACAATATGCAGTATGAAGTACTTGTCCTACATATTCAATAGTTTTCTTCCCAACCACTGGGGTCTCCCTATTACTAATTTCTGAGAGACAATGATTTCAGTGTCGTACTAGCCCACCATCCGGCTAACCAGCAATGGCTGACTGAGCCACACGAGTCTCCACTCGCACACCTCCTGAGTGAAACCATAGGGCACTCAAGGTGTTATGCGCAGGCGTCCTCTAACATCGATAGAATAATTTGGAAACTGATACCATCTACTATGCACATTCACTAACCGGGATAGAAAAACCAGATCCACTCAGCGACCGATGGGCACTGAATGGAAAGATGCACGTCAGTTGCGTGACTTATCATACATTCAAGATTGCAATTATCTGGTTTTTCAAGCTGAAGTTCATATAGCCTCATTTCATATAAATTAGCTGCCCAAACGTGAGTTTCACTTCTATCCTCATGATCCATGATTAACTTCGTGCTTGTTTCATTCAGACCTACTTTCGTTTAGATCGTTTATTCTAAGTCAAAAGCGATACGTTACCAATAAAGACTGTTGGGGAAACTCACCTGCATTTCCGGATCGAAACCGAGTCCACAAAGAATGACTGCGGCGCGTGCTGGTGCTTTGTCTGCTTCAATGGCGGTTAGGCGCGCGTAGATTTGGGCCATCTTATCGCCCGAACGATCTTCATTGTCCTGAGTCCCCTGCAAACCGTTCGGAACTGTTTGGATAGGTTGTAATCGTGACAACTCGGCTAGAAGTGCGGCTCGTTCGGTGTCTGCTAGCAGTACGCTCTCCAGAGCCGGAGTGGAGTCACCTGCCATCTCTTGTTCCACATGAAGAATGCGTAACCCTGCAGGCAGGTGTAGGTCACGACTGTGAACAAGAGGATGACAAAGATGCAACAAACATACTCACTAGACTGAAGTCTGGAGACAAAATTACAGGTTTGTGACAGTACGCTAGGACTAACGAGTATATTCACTGATATGCAGATAAATAATCATATCTCGCTTAATTTTCTAATCTGTTTTAAGCTGTTAAGTTACTATTTGTGCAGATTAAACTTCCTTTGAACGTTGAAAAAGTTCGTGAAAATACATATGAATTGGTTCTCTGAAAAAGCAGAGTACAATGAAGAAGGATTTACAAGTATTAATGACAGTTTATTGGTTGAAAACACTTCCTGACACTACCAATGTCACAGTCAATGTGGATAGTCAACGGTCCGAAGAAAGAAGATAACCTAAAATGACCTAGCTTTAACCAGCATGTCTAACATATTTGGGAAGTTGGAAAAGTCTAAGGAGATTCGCTTGTATTGACAAGCAAATCGGCAAACAAACGTTTAAGCAAGACGTACCGTGCGAGAGCCCGAAGTAAGGTAGTCTTTCCAAATCCGTTTCGTCCAATGAGACCGTAACGTCGACCGAACGAGATCGTTAGGTTTGCACCTTCCAAAAGCACCCTATTTAGAGTAAGAGAAGGCAGTACTGCAAAGTGTTGCTCAAAATTGTGGGGTTAGCTATCGAGAGTGACGCTACATGAACAAATTTTCCAGTAGTTGGGCTACAAAAAAATAGCCAGCAGCTTCTTGATTTGTCTACTCTATTGGGAAAATCGGCCGGAACGATTACACTGTATAAGCTTCAGTTGGAGAAGATTGATTTGACATGCTGCTGTAAATGTGCACTAGTTTGTTGGAGTAGTTGGCCAAACGAGGTCAGAAAGTGCAGTTCCCATGTACGTATTCGTACGAAGCACGTCAAAATAAACAATGTCCACGCTCGGTAAACACTCAGTAAATCGTGTAACCGTAGACTGTAACTATTACATTCACGTTTAGCTGCCTAACATGAGAATATTAAGTTGCTCAGAATCTTTTACACAGCAATAAACGTGACAATAGAGAACCAGAAAAACTTTCAGGACTTTGGTGACCAGCCAGAAAACACACATAAACAGAACGTAATCACCTACTCAACGCTACAGCTTCTGTCATCAAGGTACCACGACAGTTCACGCTTCAGTCATTCTGGGAAATCGCATGGAAACAGCTTTTGAGTTTCGTCACGAAAAATCCAAATGAAACAGTTCTGGAGGAGTTTGGAAAGTGCATCCCTAATGACAATGTGAGTTTGAAGTATGCTAAGCTTATGCTTCAAGACTGTGGTGCATTAAGAATGAATCTTTCCACCACATAAAATCTGTCTCACACCGGGGATGTTTTCGATGGTAGTCCCCTGAAAAATCATTACACTCTATCCGTATACACAGAGTCGTCATCCCACCCCACCTCCCGCGAAAACAGTGAAGGATCAAGAAGAAAACACGAACAAAAGATGTAAATAACCGATCGCCGACATTGATCACAACGGTCAACCAAAGTGACAAGGTCAGCCATACACAAGAAAATGACTTATTCTACATAAGCACGCTTTTGCGACACCTGCGTATCCCATGTTCAGCAAGGTCATGAGACGTCCGGATTTCGGTGCCTCATCGATTTAGCCCGGTGGCGATGATGACAACTCAATCGGCGATGGTAAGGGGTTCACGCGTGGTTTACAGAAAGAAGGCATACTTGGATAAAAAAGGTAGCAACCGATGACTCGAAAACCCGAAGTTTTCAAAACATATGCTGCGAAAGAACACAAGGGTTTTAAACATCTTCGTACAGATGGATGATCACAAATAACCACTAGTAAAGAAGATTGACCTCTTCTGTGGACAACAAAATGAAAATCTTTCGCTTCAGGTCCTATTCAGGATGAGCTTATTGACTTTGTGGTATTCCCACGCACATTGCGACAACATGTGAGTGACATGGGAGTTTTATTCACGTAGTCCCGAAGCCTTTTTCTGTAAATGGGGTCATAAATTCCCGATAACATATTTAGACTTCGCAGCGACCAAGAGGGTAATCACTGTAGTTGAGGACAGTAACTAATCAGTGGTTTATGCTGACGCTTAGCAGTCGTACAACCATAAAGAGAAAAGTAAACTTTCACCAAAAATTGTATTGAGAAAATAACGAACTGTGGAGATGGTAAGCCCGAGATAGCCACTATGCTTGAAAACCACTTGATTCACTAACAAATCCTGAACGATTACTGGTATCGTGGGAAACAAGATCCCACAAAATACGTTTTCACAGCCATCACCTTCTGAATAAAATGTAAGGACCCTAAATGATCTCTAAAAAAGCAGCTAAAGACGGTGAATATTCGTTTCCTTGACTTGCACTTTGGTTGGAGTGCACATGGGTGAATGCCTCATCAGAACAGCATTGTGATGAAACCATCACAGTTCACCGTAAACTCCATCCTGAGCTGAAGTGTGCGAATAAAGCGCTGACAATGTTCACACACTTGGTTAGTACACCCCTGCGTTTAAGCAACCCTAAAAATGTAGATGGATTCACCGAGTCGAACGCACCTCTACAGTCGAGAAACACGGCAAC